>PITA01020337.1:0-28846 GCA_004023965.1 Spilogale gracilis
AACTCCACATTTCTTGTCGAGCCTTGTTCAGCAGTACAAAGGAACAAAAAAATGAGCTTGTTTGGTGATGCATATTAATATCTTAATTTAATTCATTTAAAAACTGTCACTGTGTACACCAAATAATATTTTGGTTCCTTTCACTGAATCTTACTTTTAAGTCCCATAACATGACTATGTACTTGTATCCATAATGATATAATAATTATCTTTTGGGCTCCTAGCAACTCCTATATATTTCAACCATTCTACTTAGATTATTTATTACATTGTATTTTAATCAGCTGCTTATTTATCTAACCCTCTCATAGACTAGAAGCATCCGTTAGGAACCATGTATTACTCAACTTTGTTTCTCCCTACATTGTACAGTGTCTGGCACATGCTAGTTATGAAATGAAGCAATACTCACTTGTTGACTTAAGTATTTATGCTTTATCTTGACATCTACATTGAAATCTCAACAAAGGCCATGGCTGACATTTTAATTGCTTTGAAACACAAATAACAGAATCCTAAGTACACCTGTTTTCAGGAAGTCCTTGGTTACTGAATGTAGATATTGATACATATCTCTTGTAAATGACAATGGAAAGAACAGATGTAATTAGTGGGAAAACTCAACATGTTGTTTTAATTATGTATAGAAATATTTCAATGAATATAAAATAAGATCTATCAAAAGGATTCTCACAGTTCCTTCAGTTACTTGTCCTCACCCCAAATTAAAAAAAAAAAATCACACCACTCACGTTCTGAAGATATGGGAGCAATCATAAAAATATTCCAGCAATTCTTATTTATCATTTAAAATTTAAAAATAAAAGCAATTTAAAATTATTATAACTAGGTAAAATACTAGTTTCATAACCCAAAAGTGCCCATCTTCTTATTAGTGATCAGGGTCTTGATGTCCAATATGAAACAAAACCACGTTTCATATAAAAAATGAAATTCTGCTTTAAACTGTTTCTTGTATTTATTAAACTACTTATGGTTTGTGCAAAAACATTCAGGATGTCTAAAGATAATAAAAGCTCATGAGTGATACCCTCTGATCCCATGACCACCTGGACAAAACAACAATCAACTGTCCTCTTTAAATCTGGACCCTTTCGGTCTCTCCCAATTCTCTCAGGTGACCGACCACATAGTTAGCTAAGGTACATACAGTATTTATTGTTATATAAGCTGTGAAGTACTATCTGCATTCAGTTTAGGATTCCACAGACACCTGGCTCAGCTACTTAGTTCAGCTTAGCATTAAATATTTGGAGCTTAGTGTGGGATTTTAAAGTCCTACTGTCTTGTTCAAACCCATGCTTTGCCACTTTCTACCTGCACAAGTTATTTCACTTCTTTTTACTTTTGTTGCTTATGTGTAAAAGGGCTATAAAAGGGTAATAATAGTAATACCTGCCTCATAGGTGTCTTACAGGAATTACAATAGTTAGTACATGTCAAATCCTGGTAAAATGCCTAGCACATAGTAAGGACTAATAAATCCTAGCTATTAGTAGTTGTAGTACATCTAGATTTCATAGCCCCAATCTGCTTTATCAACAGGCTTGATATTTCATTTCAGACCTCCTTGGTAGGGCTATTCATTCCTTTGTTGTTGGTTTTTAGTTCCAATCACTTGACTTAATCAATCTGAATGAAAAAACAACTTCTGTATTTGATTGTTACCTCAGTGTGACACGTCTGCCTTTGTGGGTTCTTGACACTTAGATAAGTTATTCATTTCTTTTTAGGTTAATGTATAAAATTAAGCCAAATCCAAAAATGCACCATATTGTATCTAAATAGTACCTACAACATTTGTCGAATGAATGAATGGACAACTGACTCAGGTTTTCTATGGGTGTTCCATATATTTGGAATTGGAATTAAAAACCAACAAGAAAGGAATGCTCAACCTATCATAAACTCCAGCAATAGATTCACCACAACACCTCTACTGATTTCAAATTCTGAAGGTGTTTTAGAATTTTTTATTCCTCATCACTTTACCTTTCTCTTTTTCTTCCCTATATCACTTACATGTTATTTTTTTATTCTTTCTTTGCATGGTTTAGTGCAAATCCTGCAAAATTTCCTGTTCATATGGTTACTCACTATAAATCCTTAAAAAACTAGCATAACTTTAAACCCACATGTGTAGCCCTATGCCCAAGAAACTTTCTGGACTACAGAGGAAAGTATACATAAAATTTGGTAGTTTATGACCACGATGCATTCATATAAAACAAAAGAAACAAAACAAAGAAAACCCTGCCAAACCATGGGACAAAACCATTATATTGACATACTTCTCTATCTCTTCTAATTGAAGCTATCTCTTCCAGTTTTTCAGAGTGATATCCTTTCTTTCTTTCTCTGCATACTTGCTTTATGGGAAAGTGCATTAACTCTCCTACTTTCAACCATCACATTCTTATTGATCGATCACATACATAGAGCTTTTTCTTCTCCAAAGTTCCATACTTGCAACAACTAGTCCCACACTTCCAGGATCCCTTTGGGATGTTTCTTTCTGGAAAGGCTACAATCACCTCAAGCTCAAGCTCATTATAACCAAATAAATTCATTAAATTCCCTCTCCAATTAACTTCCCCTCATGAAGTTCAATGCTTAATTTTTAAAAATGAATGAATGAATGAATGAATGAACAAACGTCTGTATGCATTTATGGCTACTGGTCAATGTCGGCGTATTTCTAGTCTCACAAATGAGAAAATGGGGGAGTCACCTACCTCGGAAAAATTTGGTTGTTATCTTCTATCATGGAATGGAAGAGAAAATGCATACTTTGTGGCGAGATGAAGTCATCTCAGCTCTGCTGCATATTAACTATATAACCTAGCCATATATATTAATTTCTCTTTGTCTCAATTATTCTCACCTGTAACTAGGCCTATTGGTGGTGTCGCAGGTTTTCGGTAAGGATTAAAAACAGAGAACATACAGGGAAAAAGGAAGCACATCACCCTAGCTCAGAGCAGGCAAACACACACACTGAATATTTTATTAAGACTTTTGTGTCAGGGATTGTCACCCTTATAATTCAAATTCCTTCCAGCCTCTTACTTTGCTTTTCTTTTATTTGTTCTGTGCCTCTTATAGGCTCTATCTATCCAGGCCTTAACTACACAGAAGGCCTTATTCGCTGACATCACCTATAGAACATTCCCCATGTCTATCATTTTCCTCTTCTTTCTGTGAAATCATATCACAATTATGGAGAATACTATACAATTTTGAACTTAACAGCTTGCTCTCTAGTCCTCAGGGAGGTTTTGCCTAAATGGTAACCTCTATGAGGATATTAAATCCTTAATCAATGATATGTGAAAAAAACCCAACCCAGTGTATGAGCTTTGATAAGTCACTTCATGTCCGTGGACCTCAATTTTCTAATCTGTTAAAGAAAATTCAGTATTTTCCCTAAAATCCCTTACATCAAAAGCATTCTGTGATTCTAAGTTGAGTGCCTAGATCATTTTCACAAAGAGTAGAAATCCAAGAAAACAGTCCTTTTTGGCTTCTTCCTTCTCTCTGAATTTCCTTAGTCCTTTGTTCATTCCATTAATTAAGCATTTACCTTACCACATTAGATTAAGTACACGTCTACCTTGTCAAATGGCAAATCTCTTGACCATAGAGCCTGTTTCGATTAATCTTTGTACCTGGGGTAAGTTACTTAAAACAACATGTGACACATAGTAGGCATTTAACATATATTTGCTAAATTGAAATTAATTAGCTTATGAGGTTTGAGATGGGCAAAGAACATATAAAAATTTTGCTTCTTACTGAATAAGTACTTTCTACCAAACTCTGTTCATAAACTGCCACTCTCCACTTCATAACGTCTCGACACCACCCAAAATATTAAAGTGTAAGAAGTGAAAGACACATCACTAAAATAAATAAATCTACTTCAAATAATAAGGACGGTGAAATAGAAGCGTCAAACTCCTCAAATACAACCAAACCACGTAGGATTCTGTCCGAGTCCCATTTAAATTAAAAAGAAAAAAAGAAAAAGCTTAAATTAAATTGGTAAACACAACTTTCCCACTAATTCAATAATTTGGATAATTCCAAGTATTTCAAATTGACAACGATACAGTAATTTAACCCTTGAAGAATTTGATACTGCAAACAGAATATTTTTAAATTTCAAAAATTAAAAAAAATCAAGATATAAAATAATGATCGGAATATAGTATCTGAATGTCTTACAGATCACAGATTTTTTTTCAGGTGAAACCAACTGGTTTTAATTACATAGACTTTTTGGTCTTCCTTACCAGAATGCTTTATTTTCAGACTGTATAAGGAGAAACAGGTATTAAATTATTAGCTCAGCCCTCCCTTTTCATCACAAAACAGGTGGATTCTTTTTCTTTTCTTTTTAAAACAGATGGATTATGTGTCGGATGGATTCATATAGGTACCAGTAACTCGGAAGTCTACATCCTTAAAAAAAAAAGAACTAAAGAAGTTTCACAAGAGAATTTAATCTTCAAAAATTATTAATTAATTAATTAATTAATTAATTAATCTCTATACCCAGAGTGGAGCTTGAACTCATGATCCTGAGATCAAGAGTTGCATGCTCTTCTGACTGAGCCAGTAGGGCACCCCCTCACAAAAGAATTTATTCAAGAGCCCCCAAAAGCTTCTTTTTTTAAAAATATTTTATTTATGGGGGCGCCTGGGTGGCTCAGTTGGTTAAGCGACTGCCTTCGGCTCAGGTCATGATCCTGGAGACCCGGGATCAAGCCCCATATCGGGCTCCCAGCTCCGTGGGAAGCCTACTTCTCCCTCTCTCATTCCCCCTGTTTTTGTTCCTTCTCTAGCTGTATTTCCCTCTGCCAAATAAATACATAAAATCTTTAAAAAAAAGATTTTATGTATTTATTTGGCAGAGAGAAATCACAAGTAGGCAGAGAGGCGGGGGGGGGGGAAGCAGGCTCCCTGCTGAGCAGAGATCCTGATGTGGGCCTTGATCCCAAGACCCTGAGATCATGACCCGAGCCGAAGGCAGAGGCTTAACCCACTGAGCCAGCCAAGTGCCCACCCGAAGGCTTCTGATACAATCCTTTGTGATTTTGTGGCAGTTTTAACATGAACAAATGCGTGGAGTGAGTTCATGACAAGAAAGTGGAGCATGACAAGAAAGACATCCCTAATGTCATTACACCAATATTGCCCACGATCTGCGGAATCTGTAAATCTGGCATTAACGTTACTAAAATAATGTTGTTATGTGGTTATGGAGTTTATTCTGGTGGCAGAATTTATTTTAATAGCTTTATAAATACTTTGGTCTTGCGCTGATAGAATCATCAATGGCCTGAAGGGTCACTTAATTTTCTTAGTTTTACCTTACTGGATTTTATGGGGAAAATAACATGCTGTGTTACATTTTCCTATCTGCAGTACAAGGATGTCTCAGGACAGATCTCCTGCAAATGTCAAGGGTCTACTGTAATTGTTTCCAGCCTGCCCAATGAAACTTAGCAAACAGGCGATACTGTGGCCTCTCCATTCTGACAGTGACTCGGGTTGGAGAGTTAATTACCACTGAGGAGCGAAAGAGCTGAACCTTAGGCATTAAGATGGGCATAAATCCTAACATACAATGTCTGGGGTTTTTTGTTTGTTTTTTTGTTTTTTGACCAGTAGGCTCTTCAGGTTACTGTGGGCCAAGTATGTCCAACATCACTATACTTAACATTTCTGGACCCTAATTTTTCTTTTTTTTTTTTTTAAAGATTTTATTTATTTGACAGAGAGAAACACAGCCAGAGAGGGAACATAAGCAGGGGGAGTGAGAGAGGGAGAAGCAGGCTTCTCACCAAGCAGGGAGCCCGATGTGGGACTCGATCCCGGGTCTCCGGGATCATGACCTGAGCCGAAAGCAGTCGCTTAACCAACTGAGCCACCCAGGTGCCCCTGGATCCTAATTTTTCATGCTGTAATGAATGCCATGCTATCAGAAAGCCTGGATATTTAGGGAAAGACTCACGTTGATGCCCTCTGCTGACGGCCACCACCTCCTTCTTTATCAAATCACTTTCTAGAACTCTCTGCCCACCTAAAGGCAGATGAAAAGGTTTATCCATGTGGATGAGCCAGGCACTTTTGGGGCTGGATATCATTAAATAGTGCCTAGGTTCAAATTTTGAAATTTTTTTTTTTTGTGCTGGAAACTGAATAGTTCAATAGTAGTTCAACAGCTGCAAGTTAGCTAAATCTGTATAATTCCACGTAAGAAGATATTACTACAAACAGATTTTTCTTAGGAACTCTGAAAACAAAACAAAGTATGGACAAATGTAAGTTCCAGTATGATATAAAGGCCAATTGCGGAAGGAGAAGCATTTTGGTATTCCTCCAAAATACAACTTCAACATTGGAGAAATGGTTATTTTCTCAGTAAAAGAAGGATCATTAATTTTAAATCAAAGCATGATTTATATTTTTAAAACCAGTATATATTTGCTCAACTTAATATCTGGCGATTCTATCAACAAGATTGAAATGGACCGACTACTTGAAATTTGAAAAGGGCAATGTCCACATTGTTCCCCTGGCTCTATGCAATGGCAGGTCAAACTTTTGTTCCTCTTGTCCTACAAACAATTTTCAAGCCCACGCTCAATAAATAAATTTGGTCTCAGCACTCCCAATCAGGGCTGCACAATCCCCTCAGTAGCAGACCTATGATAAATGGACTTATTTTCCCAAATCAAACACTTGAATTTAAATTCAGATGAGTTAATGCAAAGGTCAACATTGTAATCAGTTCTTTTGATCTTTATAGAATTTCTGGAGTAATACATAATAAATCTGAAACAAGGCAATTTGCAGCTCTGTATGTGTGGCTGGCAATAAAAATCTTAACGATCAGAGCCTTTATGTACTTAGGGAACGTTTTATAGTAATGGCTATGGGGAGAGCTTCAATGCATAGGAACAATGGCAATAGATAACCCTGAAAGACTTGCTTTCTGGGTTGTTTCTACAATTTATTTATATCTGTATTTATATAGAAACTTAATGCATACACATCTACGCTGACTGTATTTGTGAAATAGTCACTACTTTTGTTATAACTGCCTGGTTTCAAGTTAATATGTTAAAGACAACATTGCTTAGGATAAAAATTGGCAGATCAGATTCACACTAAAATTTTTCAATACCTAAATTACATTTCTTGAGAAATTTCCTTTCTTCTTCTCCTCCTCCTTCTTTACAGTAAAAAGTTTCAGGAGGTGAGCTATTTAATTAAATTGTATACTTCAGTTTCACGACTGATAAGGAAAGCACAATTGATTATGGTACAATCACAAAGGAGTTACATGCTCTTTAAATTGAGATTTGAGGAAGGAAAGAAGGAGGGAAAGGAGATGGGAAAAAAGGAATAGAAGGGGGAAGAGAAAGAAAAGCAGAAGGAAAAACTGACAGAAGAACAACAGAAAGTTCATCTAAGGGCCACCCCTGCTTCTAGCCACTGGGAGTTAGCATTCTCTGATAACAATTTATCCTAAAGCACCAGTCCCTGATTTTTCAGCAACACACTACATGATTACAGGTGGAGTAACATGAATTTTTATATTGACAACAGTGATGGGAAATAGCCTGTTAATTAAAAAAAAAAAAAAGAACTCCCCCCTTTTTAAAGCAATATAGCCGTGATTACTTCTCTTGAAACTGTAAAACCATTTTGTCAACTTTATTACACTAAAATGCAGTGCTCGCACAAAATGCTACTCTTTGATCAATGCTGATTCCAGTTCATCGGGATACTTTGAACCGTTCTGGTGGTAAATGCGTTTCAACAAGTTCTTTATTTGCCTTCACATTCAAGGTAGGCCTTTGATGAAATTAATAATATGAAAAAGCATTCTGATTTCTCCCAGTGAGGGATCTAGCATTTACAGACTTCGACATCGTTGTGCTAGGATCGTGTAACTGGGAGTGAAAAGAAAGAGAAAGTCCCCAAGTGCCATCTGTTATCTGTGCTTCCACGCCTTCTCTCCCCAGACCTATCCCAGGGGTAATCACTCCAAATCTACCCTTGCTGTTGGTTCTAGCCATGAGGCTGAGGTTGGGCCTCCCGCCATTATAATTGGGTTTTCTGGAGACTCAATGAGAATACTAGTATTGAAGAGACAGAAATATCCTGTGCACTTGAGGCATGAAAGTTACCGATTCCTCCAAACGTTGCAACAGCTGTGTTGCAGAGGGTTCCGTCACAGAGCCAGACATTCTAGAACAAATCTGGGACAAATATGTCACCTGTAGCTTATACGATAAGTTCTTTCCTTGACAGGCAAATCTGATTCAGGTTCATTAACTCCTTGCGCAACACTATTACATTGATAGAACTTATTTCATTCTAAGGTTTGATCTTTGAAGACAAAGGAAAACATGAGGCGTGGTGAGAATCTTGTCAATTTCTTTTGAACTGTGACTTAAGTTCCCCAATAAGCCCATGCTGCTTTGTAAATCTCTCATTCCACTGAACTTAAGACAATTCAGCAACAAGACATGACGGGGCTCCTGTACTTTCTGAAACAAATCAGCAATGCTCTTGTTTTCTTCTCCTGCAGTTTCAAATTTACGGTGTACAGATGTCCTGTCATAGCAGTTAAAAAGGACAATCTTGTGAGTCACTAGGGGTCTGACAAGTCGAGTCTCTCGAAGCCTGACAATACAAAAAGTCCTTGATCTGAGGAAAGAGATCACTCAATTTTTTTTTAGCAAGTTTCTACAATGTAGCCTGTATTAAGAAAACAAGAAAACAAAATCATAAAATTTAAGCTTCCATACTTTTTTCACCTCATAAGTACCCTAGAAATTGACATTAGTTAAATGCACACAGATAGAAAAAAATCCATTCCTTTTTTTTTAAATTCATGCAAACACCACTATTAAACGCAGGAAAATGGGCTAAGTAATTCATTACATCACAGGATGATCTCAGCTACAAGTTCACCACAAAATCTTCCAGGTAAAGCAGTGGAAGCTGAGACTACTCAAGTTTAATTCGAATAAAGTATTAAAACTTCTTTCCTAAGTTATACTTTAGGTATTCCATCTGGACAGAGTTAACTGCCATTTCCTCCAGGAAGACGAAAATGCTGATTTTCTTAACAGCATATACTATGGTCCAACTCTATCACTCAAGCTCAAAAATGATACAAGAACTTTCTTTTTCGGTAAAACATTTCTAAGGTGGGCTATATGCCCTGAGGCCAAGAAGGTCTTGGTTTTACATGATAAGTTTTATTTTTTAAAGGAATCCTTGCTGGTTTTAGGCTGACTGCAGTGCCTACCTCTTGGGTGAAATCATCTATTCCTTTTTACAATAGCACTCTGATTTGCAGATACCCCCTTTCCCTCCTTGGAGTCTGAGATGCAGGGAAGCTGTCTTCACTCTCGCACCCAGGCCCGAGTATTCCCAGCATGCCATCCCATGTTCATTGCAGCGGGCTCAGGGATGTGGATGTGGCATAAAGCCATTAAGAACAATTCCAGAGACGCCTGGGTGGCTCAGTTGGTTAAGCAGCTGCGTTCAGCTCAGGTCATGACCCCAGGGTCCAGCAATTGAGTCCCACATCGGGCTCCTTGCTCGGCGGGGTGCCTGCTTCTTCCTCTGCCTCTGCCTGCTTGTGCTCTCTCTCTACCTCTCTGACAAATAAAAATCTTTTTTATTAAAAAAAAAAGAGCCAATTCCAGAGTATTTCTGAACTATAGGGAAGGCAAAATTCCTCTTTATTGTGGAGGGGGGTGGGGGAGAGGAGCTGGGAGGGAAGGATTACAGAGATAAGATAAGCTTCAAGCACTCACAGCCATTTTCCTTCCATAAACTGGAAGGCCTGCCTGAGAACAAAGTTAACCTAAGGGAAAGGAGAGCCAAGAAATAAGAGGAGCAAGATTTAATCCCACGGCCTGTGTCTGAGCCTGTGATCCAGAGCTATAGTTCTCTGAGCAATAAATATCTTTCTTTAAATTGCATAAGGCAGGCTGAGCTGGGTTTCTGTTTCTTGCAACTAGAAAAGTCTTAAGGAATAATACTCATGTCCTAAATTGGCAATTTTTTTTTTCAAGATTTTTATTTATTTGACAGAGAGAAACACAGCCAGAGAGGGAACACAAGCAGGGGGAGTGAGAGAGGGAGAAGCAGGCTTCCCGCCGAGCAGGGAGCCCGATGTGGGACTCGATCCCGGGTCTCCGGGATCATGACCTGAGCGGAAGGTAGTCGCTTAACCAACTGAGCCACCCAAGTGCCCCTAAATTGGCAATTTCTAATAGTGCCCGTGGCTCAGCATTCTTCCCTAAGAGTTGCCAACACGTATTCTTCGGCGAGCTTTTCCAGGTTCCCTTAACCTGCAAGTTTTTCTTGTACTTGCTCACTGGTAGCACAGGGCAGAATAGTGTCGCAAGGAGAAGTGGCCACCTACAGCTCACTCACTGTGACACCATTCCCAGAGCTTAAAAAGGTACAGGTGGCATGTGGGGGTGGGAAAGGGGAACCAGGATTGTGGAGTGCCCCCTGTGACTCACGTGCTGTTCTGCCTTACATCTGCCGCTCATTTAACCTCATTTCGTATCTGCACAGTATCGCGAAGGAGAGGGAGACAAGTTACAAACTAAGAAGTAGCTGGTCAGAGAACAACTGATGAAAATTCAGTACACAGCAGTAACTATTGGTGTCGGCTCTGAGTCGGTTTTCAATCTGTCTCAGAGGCCACATCATTGAAAAGTATGATCATGTCAAAGTTTTCAAGCCCTTGTATGCCTCAGTTTTCCTACCAGTGATGGAAATTATCCTTTAACCTGAGTTACAGGGACAGTGAGAAGTAACTGGATTGTTATTCATCGAGTGTTTTCTCCAGCACTTGGCATACTGAGGGCCGCAATAGCAAAGCCTAAAACTGAGGCGTGGTAAACACACTTCTCAACGTTACATGAAAGACTATTAAATAAACTGAAATGAGAAAATGACCAGTCTCATCCAGTTTCATGAGACAAGAATAAGACAAAGAAGAAAAGCTACAATTATAATTAAAGAAAACCAATCAAGGATGATTCCCTTAGCTTCAGGTGGCCAAGGACGTTTTGGTTCTGTAACATAAATGGACTGGAACTTCACTGAGGATGTTACTGAATCATACTTAGATTGCGTATGTAGAGCTGTCCCTGAGGGGGCTATCTTTATAAAGTTCCGACAAACTGAACTCCGGGTATTCTTACATTCGGCATCTGGACTGAGATGGAAAACTGCAAACAAAACTCTTTTGCCTAGAAAAAACCAGAACGGCTAAGAGCACCCTGACTGCTTCCATGACTAGACTTTCCTGGGCTCTACATATGCCTCGTATAATGAAAGTGCAATTGTATTTGGAGTTACGTAATATTTCACTCTGATGAAAATTCTATCCTGTCTCATTCTTTGGGAAAAAGGTTTAATTCCCTTTGTCAACTCACCTTTCCAAACAGCGGCCTACAGAAGCCCCTAGTCGTGAGCGGGCCAAGACTCCTCCACACCTCCGTACATGACCTGCCCTCCTCTACCCAGGCTGCTAACGACTCTTAGATAAAAACCACACAACTTCGATAAGTGGAACTCTACAAGTGTACACTCAGGTGGGCAATCCCAACTAACTCGAATTAGTGCTCTTCCATTCTTCATATAAGGCACTTAAAATGTTCTCAAGTTTCCTCAAAACATTTGACCATTTCCTTTACTCCACACCCCACCTTTGCAAACAAATCTGGGTACTATTTTACGAATAAAACAGAAATCCAAACATGTTCTCACTTCTTGCCCTCAGATGTGTATACTTAACTTGAACCTGTCCCCACTCCCTCTGATACTCCTAACAAAATGGAAGAAACGTCTTCCCCTCTGGGCTTCAGGCTGATCTCTCCATCTATGCTCTGGCTCCTGCCATTTTTCACTGAATTAGGAACCTCATGGTCTCAGCCCATCTCCTTTGGATTTTCTCAACCTCCCCCATTCTGTGGGAGCCTTCTCAATCAGTATTTAGACACATCCCAGGTCTCCCGTTATTAAAAACAACCAAAACTCTGAACAGCGCCACTTGCCCTTCCCTTCTCTCCCTTCACAGCCCAAGCTCCTGAATGAACTGCCCACACATGCCACCTCTGCTCTGGTGACTAAAAACATTAAATCCGGTGGAGGTGCCCTCGTAGCCCTGGATTTGGGGTGGCCCTCCAACTGAGAAATGTGCGTAAGGTGCCACAGTGATGCTTTTGTTTCTTCACAGCGGTTTCCACCAACAGACAAGAGTGCCAGGGGCCTATGGGAGGCTTTGGGAAGAGGACTGGCAGCTGAGAGCCGAGGGTGGGATCATGGCCGGGTCTCTTGGTCACAGAGGGCACCTGATGGCACCCACAATCTGGGGGCATAAAGAGGCATCATTACTATGCTCTTGCTGCTGAAAGAGAAAACCAAGAACAAGAGTTTCCTAAGAAAACCAGAATTTTCCCAATCAGAAATGATCGGTCCTTCACTGAATAGACGTCTAAACACATAACAAACAGTAATTTGATTAACAGCCAGTTGTCTAAAGGCCTCAATCTCGATTATAGGCTTTGTGGCAGCAGACTACACACTAGTTTTCTCTGTGTTTATCCACAGAACCAAGAACAGTGAGTTATAAAGACCAGCCAGAGAACCCACAGGCCAAACTGGGATTTTGAGGCATTCTGACCTATGGGTGAAGTGGCCAAAGTATATAAAATGTATTATACCCTGTGAAGCACCAAATACAAAATTATTTCACACATAGCTGGATTGCAATATATATTTGCTAAGCACACGGATAAATGTTAATGGACATTTGTCATGTCTGGAGCCAACAATGCCATTTCGGTAATTTTCTCTGGTTGAAGAGCTGGGCAAATGGGTGGAAGGAATAGTAGGTCCGAGCATATGCCAACCCTTGTGTTCTCATGGAAAGATTCTCCTCCAAGGGAGTTTTTACATCACAAAGAATAGTTAATGATGACGTACTTAAATACTAAGACACACCTGCTTGTCTATCTATCCAGAATACAAAATACCAATTGTAAAAAAGAGAACTTTGAATATCTACAGGCTTCATAAAATGGATTCAAGAACTTACTCATTTAATACACTTTTTATGGAAATTTTTTTTTTTTTGCCTAGACTGGGAAAGTTCAGCTTGGTGATAATGTTCCATTTTCTTTAAAAACAACCAAAAAAACAAAAACAAAACAAAACAAAAAAAGAAACAGAAAAAATACTCCAAGAGCAATTAATATGTGAGAAGGTAAAAACAAACAAACAAACAAACAAACAAACAAATTAAAAAAAACATGTGAGGAGGTTTAACTGCTAGGCTCAAATAAGCATTTGCCTTTGCATACAATTGCTTGTTCTTTTTCTCCTTCTATATCAGCTTTGTATCCAAACACCTTCTTTTCAAAATATTAAAATTTTGGCTTAGTCTCTCCAGGTCTGTTTATATAGCTCTGATGGAAGGCTAGTCTCTCAGTTCAATTACAGCATTCATTTATTGAGCACCTACTATGAGCTAGTCACCATGAGTGATATGCTTTGTTTTCTTTTTTTTTTAAAGATTTTACTTATTTATTTATTTCACACACACACACACACACACAGAGAGAGAGAGAGAGAGAGAGAGAGAGAGAGAGAGAGAGATCACAAATAGGCAGAGAGGCAGGCCGAGAAAGAGAGAGAAGCAGGCACCCTGCCAAGCAGAGAGCCCAATGTGGGGCTTGATCCCAGGACCCTGAGATCATGACCTGAGCTGAAGGCAGAGACTTAACCCTTTGAGCCACCCAGGTGTCCCGTGATATGTTTTAATTAATCTCAACTAATGACCAGATGATAACTGATGACTCAGATAAATATTTTTAAATACTCTGCAATTTAATTATAAATTTCTATTTCCCTCCAGGGTGTAGATTTTTCCTCCCATATATCTTGCCTCCATATTAGAATGTGTATTTCAGGTCTGTGAGTCATATCTAACATTTGCGAAATAAAGACGGTAAACGTTGCTTTGAGATGTAAATGCTCCACAAGCGTTTAAGATACTCCCGGTACTGTGTATAGAAAGATTAGTATCCCATGAGGAGAGTTTGGTTTGCTATCTTCCTTTTCCATCTTTGACCTGATGGTATAAATGAATGGTTCTAGTCCATCTGAATTACAGCTCATACAAGACCCTTTGGAAAGAAAGAAAATGCTTATGGACTCTTTCATTCACTTATTTGTTTATTCATTCTTTATCCGCAGGCACGTACTGATCACTCATATTCTTTGGCGAGATAAATCTACTCAGTTCTATGTATGAGATCAACTAAAAGTCCACTGAGATAAATCATTAAGGTAAGGAATATACAGAAAACATAAGAGAACTTCATAATGAGCAAGTGAATTTAAGAACTTGCTCTGTGCAAATGCATGGGAGTTAGAACAAAGGAACAGCTGAATGAATGAAAACTTTCACTTCATCTAGGTTCACAGGTTAGGTGGATGTAACCATCATGCTTCAGTTGGATGCAATTGCTTTAAGTTACGTACAAACGAAATTAAACCTCACTGCCTTCTGGTTAGTTCTTTAATGGGTGAACTGTGTAAGGAGTAAATGTCATTCCCCAGTTTCCTTCTTCTTAAAAGTGTTCCATTTGTCTCTCCCTGAATGCTACAGACTTTTTCTTCTGACCCCCAGAGTAGGAGACTTTGAGGCCTCATTGCCTGCTGGCCAGGAGGCTAGGTTCTAGAACAGAAAGACAAGGGCCCACCATCTGTTATCTGTGACTGGGGACAGGTTTCTAATTTCCCTCAGCCTCGGTCTCCTCAGCAGTTAATAAGATCAATCTCCGTAGCTTGTGATGAGAATTGAAGACAAATGCAAATGCCCAGCAAAAGGCCTACCATGTAGCAGGTGCTCAGTAAGAGGTAACCGCACCAACACTGACAACAGTAATAATTCCTATTATTTATATATTCACCACGTATTCAGTGGATACCTGCTCAGTGCTGGACAGTGACTTGACCCTAGGGACATGAAGTGATCAAAGTAGACAGTTGTTACCCTCAAAGCTGTCATTCTCAAGAAGAAAAACCAACCATAATCATGTGAAAAAATATCTGAGAGTGTTAAATAAAAGCTGATTATGTTATCCTCATTCATTGTTATTTTTTTTTAGTAAAGGATACTTGTCCACAACGAAAAGTCACATTTTTTTGTTTGTTTTGTTACCTTGGTGGTTTAAACAATGACCTGATAAAAAATCTGCTGGGGGGCACCTGGCTGGATCAGTTGGTAGGGCACATGACCTTGATCTTCAGGTCATGGGTTTAAGCCCCACATTGGGTATAGAGTTTACTTTAAACAAACAAACAAACAAATAAATATACTGATAAACTGTTTAATAACTTGCTATAGAAATGGAGACTCTGAAAGTAAAATTTACTTAAAAAATAAACTGGCTTACTTTGTCCTAGGAATAATGTTATTTTTAAAATGTGATTTTAACACATTTGACAGAGAGAGACTGAGAGAACACAAGCAGGAGGAACAGTGGAGGCAGAGGGAGAAGCAGACTCCCCACTGAGGAGGGAGCCTGAGGTAGGCTCGATTCTAGGACCCTGGGATCATGACCTGAGCTGAAGGCAGACCCTTAATGACTGAGCCACCCGGGCGCCCCTAAAATGTGATCTTAAAAACATTTTTTACTTCTATCAGACAAAATGTCTGTTCTATATAATCTTACTGAAACATGTCTCTGCTACTGAACTGTTATTTTTGTAATTATACATTATATTAAGACAATTACTTAAATACATGTAGAAAGGCAAGTAAGACATGTGAAAATTAAGATATGCAATTACATGATTAGTAAATGTAATTACACAGCATACAATCAGAGATGTTATGGAGAATTTCTGCTTACATGGACAGATACATTTCCACACACGTTACCAGATTCATAACTTGAAATTATATTTTATTTTAATCAGAATCATTCTAGAACCCCCTACCCCCAACTTCTTAAGAAAATAAAACAAGAAGTTTTTCACGAAGTCATCACTGAAACAGAGAAGAGCCTGGCCCAGCCATGAGAACCCATCTGGTGGGTCAGGAAACAGGGTCCGCTCTTCAGCGCCTGACGTGGGCATTCTACTTGGTGCCAGTGTCGCCCAACAGCAAACGCGGTGCTTAGTCACTAGTTCATTTCACTGTCATCACAGTTACGGAAACGGCCTCTCTGGATCAGTGTTCCTGGAAGCATCAGCTTCACCTGGGAACTTGTTAGAAATGCAAACTCTGGGGCTCTAAGCCGGATCCACGGACTGACAAACTCTGGGAGTGCAGCCCAGCAGCTTTGAGTTGAACAAGCCTTCCAGGTGATTCTGATGCGCACAGAAATGAGAGCACGACGGCTCTAGGTTAACGCATTCCAAGAATCGAGACTGCTATCCCTTTCTATTTTAACCTTGAAAGAGTGCCAGACAGCTTCCTTTGCCAACAGTTTAGCTCTCTGAGCCATAATCTGAGAAAAAGGAACACAAATGTAATTCTGGGTTGCATCTAAGGAGTAATGTGTAATTTTTTATTGAAAGCATTGTGCCAGATATTAAACAGTAAAACACTATGAGAGAAATACTATTATTAACCCACTTTACAAGGGGAAATACAAAATTTAGTTAGAGGAATTTTGTAACTTACAGTCAAGTGACTAAAAAGAGCATGCTTGTGGATAACAGATAACTGCGTTTAATATCCATTTTTTAGCTTAGTTTTCAGTTATCATAGTTTTAGATCCTGTTAGTAATATTTCTCAGCACTAGATGCCAAGAGCAAGATAAAGAAATTAAGATAAATTCTTCAATCGTGTCTTAGTCTAACATAACTGTAAGTCCTATGTCCAGAGGTGAAGTACTGGAGAAAATAAATGCTGACAGACATACCAAGAACCCAACCTGGTATATACAAATAAAACTACATGCTCGTTCTTTCTTTTCTTTCCTTCTTTCTTTTTTTCTCTTTTTCTTCCTTTCTTTCTTCCTTCCTTTCTTTCTTTCTTTTTCTTTCTTTCCTTCCTTCCTTCCTTCCTTTCTTTCGTTCTTTCTCTCTCTCTTTCCTTCCTTCTCTTCTCTTCTCTTTGTTACAGAATCTGAACTCAAGTTTGACCTTTACATATTTAGGAGACACTCCAATAAATTGCTATTCATTAGATTCTTACGCAGGGTCATAGGACACATCCATATCCATATGTATACTATTTAAAGTGTATGCATATCATTCAATTTAGTGACTTATCTAGCCGAAGCTGTGCATGGTCGAATACCAAGTCCAGCCTGGTTTACCTGTTCTGGATGCAGGAAAGGCACTGAAAGGAGCCAAAGGAAGGCAAGGGAGAAGAGTCTACGCACAACAGAGAATTTCAGCTGGACAGTGATGAAAAGTCCATATGCTACACTGCCACAATAAATTATGTGAGAACGAATGGTCAGGCCACAAAGGGGTTCCAAAAATAGGTTGAAACTGCCCACAGTCGGAAAACAAATGGCCTAAATTCCAATGCGGGAAAACAGTGTTCTTGACATGCATTTTCATGTGACCACTTGGTGAAGCTAGGTCTGCAGAGATGAAAGACAATATGTGTTAGCTTTGAAACTGGAAGCTGTTATTCCATGAAGAAACTAAAATGCAAAGAAATCTGCATGAGTCTGGTGCCTCAAGGCTTAAAGATTTATTATGAAGGTAAGACAAAAAGTGAATGATGGCATGTCACTGGGTCTGAACCCTGACAGTGAACCTGCATTTGGGAGAAATGGAAACCTCAGAAGTCTTACTTTTTAATCGTCTCAGGAGTTAAAGTGAAAATGAATTATATAATTACTGGTTTACCTAAAAATACATTTTCAAGTGATGATATGAATATATATCATAAATCAAAATCAAAACTTCACAAAGGGTTCCACTGTCTACAACTGATGAGTTCATTTTTCTTAAAAAGCAACATCAAATCTAAAATGTTAAGAAACAAGTACATGATCTTCTCCCTGAAAACACAGAAAATAAACAGGAAAAAAGGTAATAAAAACACACGAGGAGAATTCTTACACTCTTTATTAAAGATGGCTGTGGGTAATGGAAATTGATCACCTATCAGTTACTAACTTTTCAAATTTTAAATTTAAGAACATTGTAACTGTAATACAGACAACATGCAAAATATGTAGTTGTATAGTCTTCATGAACGAATGTTCAACAAAGTAGGTTTTTAAAAACTTGATATTCTTCTAAGGGGGAGAACAATCAATCCAGGAATAAGATTGTATCAATTGATCTTATCACAGACTTCAAATGTTGAAGGATCAGTGAATATGGTTTTACTTTAAACCAGACAGTATTCAGTGATCAGAATACTTGATCTTGACAGAAATGCCCCAGCCCATTCTTATTACTAAGAATATGTATCCTCTATGTATCAACGACAGTAAAGTATTTAGGACTATTAAGTAAAACTTTACAATAATGTAAAAGTTCCGATAATTTTTGTATTGTCTGCACCCCTGTTCTGAAAATTAAAAGCAATAAAGTTATGTTATGCTTTAGAAATACACGCTATTATTGAAGATAAGAACTTCCTATGATTCGGGACACAGGTTTCACCCGTGATTCCGGTTGTATGAAAATTACGTTGCCATTTGAGAAGTCATTTGTCAATGATGGAGAAAACAGCATTAGCTCAGCTTTGTGAAATCGAACGGCATTTTTATGTAACTGAAAAGTAACCAAAAGCTTTCAGACAGGGTAAAAATGTTATATTGCACTTCCGAGAGAGAGAGCCAAGCGGTGTAAAGCCATATTGTCCCACAGCATGAAGTGATCAGATACCTGCCTAAAATGATGGACAGCTCTGGCCTAGTGAACAGGCAAAAAAAATCCCATTTACTCTCGTCCAGATGGGACCAACTGGACGCTTCAGCGCAAACAACTCATCCTTCTTCGGACCTTCTTGTCCAGCTCTCGAGCGAGCTCCAGCTGATAATGATGAATATCAAGGCTGCAGTAAAGTG
Organism: Spilogale gracilis; assembly: GCA_004023965.1. Lineage (NCBI taxonomy): Eukaryota > Metazoa > Chordata > Mammalia > Carnivora > Mephitidae > Spilogale > Spilogale gracilis. Next base: position 19,135 of record PITA01020337.1, read on the forward strand.
GGTGACAACAGAGGCCTTGTTATAGCTGCCAGTCTTCCCGTCTTGTCATTATTACACATTGAAGATTTATTTGAGTTTATTGTTGTGCACAGGGTCTAGCCATTTGCAATTCATCACCTACTACAGAAAGTTCAAGATAGTGGCCGGAGCTATAATTGCCACCTCTACCTGCTTCTGGAAATTATGAGGTCACTAGCTAGGGCAGCCCGGTCTTCAATGAGTCCCAAAAGTCACAGCAGCCTCTAGTATAAAATACTCAGGCCCTATCTTCACTTGAGCATCTCTTGAGACCACATTAATAATGCTACATTGCCTGGCAATTGATTAAATTGTATCTATAGTACAGTGTGCTCTATGTAAAACACTAAAAGGTTACAGCTACGGAAAAGAAATAATGAAACCATTAAGCTGCCACAATTTGAGCATTATTGTTATTATTGTAAATGCTATAGTTACTATGTGTCTGATTCAGGAATATATAAACCCATTAACAAGGCACACTTCTTTAATCTGATATAATCTTCTAATCTTCAGATGTCCAACTAGTCAACTGTAAATCTGTTTTGGAAGCAGGTGGAATATAAATCCTATATATATAAACACACACAGTATTTTGGTAGAACTGCTCAGATAGCTAAAATCAAATGTAAAGACAACACTGTGTTTCTATTCAAAACATTAAAAAAAAACAACAAAAACCCTCGGACGTTTGGGATTTGAATGTGACTACACCAGTACATTAAATGAGCTGACTCAGAAGAAAAAAACTCAATAATAAAAATAAGCATTTTTTATTTTTCAACTAAGTCTCTCTCCTCCATTTATTCATTTTATATTTTCAAAAGGTCTATTTTTATTTTCCCTCCAAAGTCGTGGAAAATTTTTGGAAACCCTTCACCTGAGCTACAGGGCATTTAGTTTTACCACCAGCTACGATGAGTAGGAGCTTATTGGATTTCCATTCACCTGAAATGTATGATTCACTCATCAGTGTACTTAGTGTACAGATGGCTTGAAAATTTATGATACCTGAATCTTTTCCTGCTTGGTATGATGCCATTGCTTGGTTTCTACATCCTTACTGTTAATGGAGTTCTAAAACCAAGATTTACTGAGATAGGTATTTTTTTGTTCCACGTCCTCTTTTTAAAAATCAACGTGGTAAGTAATGCGGAAAAAAGGTAAGCTAGCATCACAATTTAATATAAAACCCCAACTATTTATAAAGATGGTCTATATCTCGTTTTATTCCCCAGACTCTAATGATATTCAGTGATTTCACTTTATAAGGCTATCGAGGAATCAAAATTCTGAGTGGAAAGTTTCTGTCTGCAGATTCTTTTACAAGTGCCTCCGGGACACGCTGTTGTAGCTTTCCGCTACCCTGGGGGGAAGGTTGGCTAAGCAGGACACTTCCAACTTTGTTCCTGCTTGCAGGTTATAGTATGGAGGTCTGGATATTGTGATTATTTTTACCAAGAGAGGTTTGGTTCCATTTTGAACCTCATCTTCACTTACCTCAAAAGTGCTATGAGGTAAGAAATGGAAATGCCTGTGATACTTTGTTGGGGTTAATGCAGAACACGAATCAGCCCTAATACTTGGCTTGCTAAAAAGTAACACAGAGGCCCTGAGGGCAAGGGAAGGTTTCGAAGGGTGGATGCCTTTGGAAAGCCAGGAGGCCTGCCAGACCACTCGAATGTCTCGGGGAGTTGCCTTCCCCCAAACAGCCACCCCACCCTGTGAGCCAAGATGCATGCATTGTTCCTTAGGCTTAGCAGAACTCCTAGAACACGCTGCTTAGAATATCCTATCTTTCCCATAAACAGATCCTCCCAGTTACAGTAAGACCCCTTGTCACACATCACAAGCATAAGAAACAGTGATAAGGATTTGTGATTATTTGTGATAAAGATCTGGGATTACCCCGAAGGACCAGGACCGATTAGAGCAGGGCAAAGAAGAGCAAAGGGTCTTCCTCTCTGAGCGCTGACCCCCTTGCCTCCCCTCTTTCACAGCAGTTTGGAGTCATCTCTCATCTATTGGTACAGGGATTGGGGCCATTCCGGGCAATACTTCTTAATCCAGTCTCTTCTTCAAAAACACAACAATGATGTAACTAGCATAAATTAACACCTCAGTGGGTTATCATTCCCTGGAAAGCTGCAGAGAACTGGATGCTGTAAGCCCTTCTCCCCAGTTCTCCCTTTGCTGACCAGCGAGGTGGGACAGGCACAACCAACCACCTGCAGTGAAGGCTGACAGGGAAGAAAGGAAGATAGCTCTACAAGAGCAAGGACTAATGGAAGAGCAAATTAAGGAAGGCTATTCCTATCCCTATTGAGGGAATTGCTAGCGTTCAAAAAAAAACAGTCATTCACAATTTCCAAATCCGCTCCCGCAAATAAAACTGGTTGGGTGAGGGCTGGTTACAGCAGAGAAGTGTGACTGGAATTTTGATCTCAGACGTGTATTTTTAACTAACACCTGTACTTTATCTTACAGTTCAGAAACTTCTTTCCCAAATACTATCCTCCAGCAATCTTGGGATGTGGGGATTAATATTGGCTCCATTTTACAGAAGGAGAGACTGAGGTTCAGAAAGGGAAGGGATTTTTTTCCAAAGTCACAAAACTGGCTATGTGGTAGAGCTGGGTCTTGATCACAGGTCTTATTCCAATTTCTTTATTTTCTATATTAAGTCGCAGATAGAACAAAAATAATTCGGTTTAAAAATCATGGCAACTGCTCCTTCTTTCATAATACTGAAAAGATTTTTAGGATTCTGCAATGACAGATTTACAGCTTTATATTTTCTTCAAGACAGCTTGTCTTTTTCTTTTTTTTTTCTTTTTTTTTTTTTTAAAGATTTTATTTATTTATTTGACAGAGAGAAACACAGCGAGAGAGGGAACACAGGCAGGGGGAGTGAGAGAGGGGGAAGCAGGCTTCCCGCCGAGCAGGGAGCCCGATGTGGGGCTCGATCCCGGGTCTCCGGGACCATGACCTGAGCCGAAGGCAGTCGCTTAACCAACTGAGCCACCCAGGCGCCCCGACAGCTTGTCTTTTTCTAAAACATGAATTTTCTAGAACTGTGTAGAATTTGAACAACTAATAGTGGAGAAACAAAAATATAGCAAAAATAACAACATATAACATCTTTTTTTTACAATAAAAATTGAATATAATCTACACAGTTAAGAGTGTATGAAAACACGTGAACATTTATGAAACATACCCAGACCAAGAACTGGGCTATTAACCAATTCTAGATGGCCCATCCACATTATCCCATTTATATCTTCTTTCTCCTTCTGAGTTGTTTATCCTGAATTCTGATAGAATCACTCTTCTTTATTCATTACTCCTACTACCGGTTTTGCATTCCTAAACAATATGGCTTAGTTTTTCCAATCTCAAAATGGAATCATATTGTATATATTACCCTGCAACTTGTTTTTTTCTTCTGATGTAATTTGATATTAATGTTGATCCATGCAGCTGGATGGATTTTTTTGTTTTTTGTTTTAAAAAGATTTTATGTATTTATTTGACACAGAGAGATCACAAGTAGGTAGAGAGGCAAGCAGAGAGAGAGGAGGAAACAGGCTCCCTGCTGAGCAGAGAGCGGCAAGTGGGCCTCCATCCCAGAACTCTGAGATCATGACCTGAGCCGAAGGCAAAGGCTTAACCCACTGAGCCACCCGGGCACCCTGTTCATTTATTTTTTACTTGTATTTATTTTTACTATTGATACAGTATTCTGCCCAATGAGTATGCCAAAATTTATTTACTTTCCTGCTAATACATTTTCCTGAAGTTCTTTTGTCCAGCTTTTCATTCTTACAGAGATTGCTACTATGTTTTTGTACATGACTCTTAGCACAAAAGTGCAAAAGTTTCGGTAGGGGATATAATCCTGGGCAACTGCAGATTTATGAGGTATGCACTCTTCATTGGCTTTGGCCCTTCCAAAATAGTTATATCAGGGTTCATTCAGAAGCAGTGTTTCAGGGATCCCATTAATCCTTACCTTGCTAACCATCTGCATTGTCTGTTTTTAAGCTTTGCGGATCTGATGAGGAAGAAATCATATCTCATTGTGATTTCAATGACATTTCCCTAAGTTCTAATAAAGTTGAGCACATTGCATTGTTTATAGGCCATTTGTGTTTCCTCTTTTGTGAAATACTAGTTGTTTTCATTTGCCCAATATCAGTTGTTTATTTTTCAGTTACTAATTTATATTCTTTATATATTTTAGATTCTAAACTTTGAGAGCTACCTGTGTACCCAGAAGCTTCTCCCAGCCTAGTGGCACAGGGTGTGCACGTGTGTGTGTGTATTCACTCTCTTTTACAAATGTCAAGTTGTTAATTTAATGTAAATGTATCCATCTTTCCCTTTACAGTCGGTTTACACTTTTTTGTCTTAAGAAATTCTTCTGGGGTGCCTGGGTGGCTCAGTAGTGGAGTGTCAGCCTTCAGCTCAGGTCATGATCCCGGAGTCCCAGGACTGAGCCCCGCATAGGGCTCTCTGCTCAGCGGGAAGCCTGCTTCTCCCTCTCTTACTCCCCCTGTTTGTGTTCCCTCTCTAGCTGCGTCTCTCTGTGTCAAATAAATAAATAAAATCTTAAAAAAAAAAATTCTCTGCCTCGAGGTCTTAGAATTATTCTTCAATATTTCTTCTAAAAGTGTTGTAGCTCCGCCTTTCCATTTAAGTGTTTAATCTACTTGGAATCAATTTTTTATATGTGCTGTGAGGTAGGGATTCCAATTCCATTTCCCTCCATATAAATAATTTATTGCCCCTGATTAAAAAATTAAATCACTGGTTAAAAAGTCCATCCTTTCCCCACTGATCTATAATATCATCTCTGTCATGTATCAAACGATACTGTGTGTAGTTTTGTTTTGAACTCCTTGTTCTATTTCATTTATTTATTCCTGTACCAGTGTCCATCTGTCCCTTAATGTACCTTTCATAAGACATTATTTTGAATTCCTAAAATTTTCAGCACATGATATTCATACAGTAAAATAAGCAGAAGTCAAACTTTATTACCTTTTAACAAGATAATAAGCTGGAGACACAAGTTAATATGTAAAATGCTTCTAAATCACAATCTGCATCTTATGATTCTCAAACTAACGATTTTCTAACCCACTGACTTCTTCAAAGCATTTTCATGTTATCTCATCAATTTCAAACATAACATGATACTAATTATATATAATGGCTTTATACTGTTGAGGAAAACAGACTTTGGAGTCACACACAAAAATGATTAGAAACAGGCTTCTATTAAGATTATGTACATAACCTTGAGCAAGTCATTTACCTTCTGAGGCTATAGTCATCTGTACAGTGCTGATTACTACTACCTTTAAAGGGTTCTGTATGCAGGAGGTAATATATTTAAACACTTAGCACTGTGCTTGACACACAGCAAGCACTAAATAAATTATATATAATTTTAACACTGACTACTACTAGTGAAATCAGTTTCTTTACTAAGAGGGTTTCATCTAAGATAACATTACACAATGGAACCAGACATTAAATGTACACATTTAATTATCTGCTGTTGTACTTAAATGCACTGTGGAGCCCTTATGCTGACCAACTGCATCCAACTGACTTGAAAAGTCAAGGACCAATGTAAAAAGTTTACCAGCTATCCTGCCGCCCAATTCCTCCTCAGCATCTGTTTTTTAAAATTCAACTCCGATATCTTCCCCGTTTAGAGTTTCCACATTCCACCTCACTAAAACTCAAAGAAGTGGGTGCCTGGGTGGCTCAGTGGGTTAAAGCCTCTGCCTTCAGCTCAGGTCATGATCTCAGGGTCCTGGCATCAAGGCCCGCATTGGGCTCTCTGCTCAGTGGGGAGCCTGCTTCCTCCTCTCTCTCTGCCTGCCTCTCTATCTACTTGTGATCTCTCTCTCTGTCAAATAAATAAATAAAATCTTTAAAAAATAAAACAAAAACAAAACAAAACTCAAGGTGGTGGATTATCATAAAAGAAAACAAAAGACCACAATCAATCAAGACCCAGGCGGAAGTCTAGAAGCCACCCCCCGCCACCTCCCTTTCACTTCCCCAACTATACTTCAAGAGACTCAAATTCTGTTCACCAAACCTACTCAAGCTCTCTCAAGCAAACGTCTCCCTCTGTACCACCAACTGGCTACGATGCTCTGCACTGTTACAGTAATATGCACCATCATATTAGTTTCCACAAGTAATTGAACAATTAATTAAAAACTGGACCTAATCTTCTTGAAAGGTTAAACAAAATTGTATGAAAACAATGCAGTTATTTTAGAGCTGAGAAAACGGGCAGAAAGAGGTTAAGTGACATGTTTATTAGGTCAACACAGCCTTAGCTATTACACCATGAATTCACACTTTAAGGACCTATTTAGAAATCCAGGTCGCCATCTTGTTTACTCAGAAAAACAACTCCGGGAGAAATGGGCAAAGAGCCCCTGGAAAACAAAGGTGAGTCCGGTTGGTGGAGATGCCCAATCAGGTAACCCCCTTAACCTCTCGACTGGGGAGGCAAGTTAAGAATGGGTAGCCAGTTCCTGGTACTAAGGACCAGGTAGGAATGCCCAGTTAATCCCCTTAACCTCCTGGACCATGACCAATGGAGATCCCCTGGTAAACCACTCTGTGGGGATTAAATGTATTCATCATCACAGCAGAGTGAAAGAATTAATTCAGGCAAGCCAGTGAGTTGGGTCAGCTTGGATACGGAGTGACTCTAGTCAGCTTGTGATTTGGGGAGATGCTCTATAAAGGCTAGCCTGAAAAGTTGGGTGTGGTCCTTCTCTCCACGCCCTCTCCCCCAGAAGTGACCCTGGCTAGACCCTGGCTAGCCAGCAAAATTCTGATGCCTGGCATGAAATAAAGCTTTGCTTAACCTTCGCTTTTGCATCAGCCTTGTTCCTTTGACCATGGACCCTATTAACACTAGATTAGCTAATACCAAAGTACACCTGTCAACTACCGCACCATGCCCTGGGCCACAAGTTACCATTCTACATTGTAAACTTATCATCTGCCTGTGAAAAATCCCTGATGAGGTGTTGAGAAATAATATGATTCTGGATGTATTTTGAATATAGGTCCTCTCTACCTATGACATGAAAAATCAAACTCCTTTCTCTAATAGTCCATTGAGAGTTTGCCAGTGCCTCCCTGAGTCCTATTCTCACTCTCAGCCACTTTATGCTCTTCTTGCTGTCCTAACAAAGGATCCTTACCTTTGTCTTATCTATCACATTACAAACATATAGACTGAATTAAAGGAATGGAAAAAGGAAGGGTAAATAAAAAAACCAAAAACCAAAAACCAAAAAAACCAACCTGACAACCAGGTAGAGTGGTGACAACAGGGAAAAGTGGTTGCAGGGGAGCCCAAGCCGGAATATGAGTGAAAGCGAGAGAGGGAGTAAGAACCATCCGGTAGCTCAGGGAGACACCAAGACGGAGCTTGGCAGAAGACAGAAACCAGACAGCCAGCAAGAGCCCAAAGGTGAGTGAGAGTTACACAGGAGAGACTCAGTAATGGGGAGACGCAAATTCGAGAGATACTCCTCCCTGTCTCTCATCTGGTTATTTGGTGCCTAGCACACCTTTTCCTCTTCCTCCCTGCCTCACGCTCCTGGTTACCCTTCCTTGTCTTTCAAAGCTCAGCTCAAGGATCTTCTACTGCAAAGTCCGCCCTGCACCCACACTGTGAGTATACATCATGTGTCCTTCCGCATGCCCCACAGGAGCCTGTCTTTACCACAGCAAAGTAAAACTTAAAAGTCTCTCTATGACCTGCTTCGTCTCTTAACAGCAAATTCCTTAGACATATTTCCCTTTTTATTCATTAGTGTCTTAGATATAGTGGGATTTCATACATGCTGAATGAATGAAAACCCCCAATTTTTCAATTTCCCCATTTTCCAAGTATAAGGAACATGCTGCCTTAATCTCACATATAACACACACACGCACGCTCTCTCTCTCTCTCTCTGTCTCTCTCTCAAGATTTATGTATTTATTTGTAGAGAGAGAGGGGAGGAAGGAGAGGAAAGGGAGAGGGAGAGAAATAATCCCAAGCATACTGCCAGCTGAGCTTTGGAGCCCGACAAGGGGCTCCTCTCATGATTCATGAGAACATGACCTGAACCGAAATCAAGAGTCAAGATGCTTAACTGCCTGAGCCACCCAGGAGCCCCTCACACACACATATTCTTAAATAGATTTTCTTTAGTCAAGATTGAATACTATAAAATAAAACAGTAAACGAATAAATGAAACTCATATATTCGAATACAAGGACCCAACAATTATGAACTGTGGCTTTTGTGTATCCTCCCTTTAAAGCAGAGTTTCTCCACCCTTGAACTACAGTCATTTGGGGATGGACTGTTCCTTGCTGTGAGAGACTATCTTGTGCGTTACAGGATGGTCACGTTATCCCTGGCGTCTTCCCACAAATGCCACCCCACCTTGTGCTGACAACCACCACTGGCTGGTTTCCCCGGGGGGGAGGGGCAAATTGCTGGTGCTTAAGAACCACTGAATCACAGTGATTTTCAATTTCTTCTTTTTTTTAAAAAAAAGATTTTATTTATTTGACAGCGAGAAACACAGCCAGAGAGGGAACACAAGCAGGGGGAGTGAGAGAGGGAGCAGGCTTCCCGCTGAGCAGAGAGCCCGATGTGGGACTCGATCCTGGGTCTCCGGGATCATGACCTGAGCCGAAGGCAGTCGCTCAACCAACTGAGCCACCTAGGCGCCCCAGCAGCTCCTTTTTTAAGATCTTAAAAACTTGGTATAGTGTGTGATATGGGTTATGTGACAGGTTAGGAAAAAACAAAAACAAAAAAAGCTCGGTTGAAACTTCATTTCAAAAGACAAGGGAATATGAGAATTTTGAAAAGAAATTAAATGGGCAGCTATGTGCGGCAATTAATGTTAGCCTTTGTGGCAATCATCTGGCAATATGGACATTGCAAATATAGATATTTGCAATATCAAATCATTGCATGGTACACCTGAAACTAAATCAACGTAACATGTCAATTATATCTCAATAAAAGTGGAAAAAGAAAAGACAGCTTTGATAACACAATTCTACTCACTTTTTGGGGAAAAAAGATACCATTTGTGCATTATTTACACCTTTCTGGAATGCTCCAGTTTTCAAAGTAAATTCTGCAATATACTTGATTTTTTTCCTTGTAGGCAGAATCAAACCAGACATTTAAAATTACAACTCAACATGGGAGTAAATAACTGCATTTGCTAGAAAATTTAATAAAATAATCACAAACACCAATGCTTTGCTGACAGGAGGAGCTCTGATATCATTAGAACTGAAGAAAAGGTTTATCTAAAAACATATGCACAGCAGTCACTGTGATAAAATTAAATTTGGAGAGCAAAAAACTGAAAAATATGTGGCACTTCAAGCAGCGAGAAGATTTATGATGACATTTGTCAAAACGGTCTGAGCGCGTCTACTTCACGCAAGCCCACCATATTGGGCTGAAGTGACTTCTTTTTTTTGAAGTGCATAAAAAAATCTCTTTACTCTTTTCAAAATTTGCTCTGTGGCAAGTTCATTTTCTAAAATTCGATCTTGTACACATTGGTACATTTATTTCGTCTTCTGCCAGTGGAGTTTTTCCCACTTTCTTCTGAGATTGAT
>PITA01020338.1:0-35164 GCA_004023965.1 Spilogale gracilis
CTTTGCTTGAATCACACACTTATTTGGCTTCTTTCCCTTCATGCCCTACCTCTCCCACCCCCTTCCTGGTTTCTCCTGGGAGTACTTCCCTTCATAAATCATCTGTATAGGATGTCCGTGGATCCCTTTCTGGAGAGCATGGCCCAAAACATATGGTTTATCATTATTATAAGTTCCAATCCCACTTCTCGAACATTGCAAATACTTCAGATTATACCTTATTATGTAATTATTTTATGCAGCATAATAACTTCAATACCTTGCTTCTGTGAGCAAATGGGTTTTACCACACGCCTAATCATATCACCAATTTAGTTAATGTCGAAGTCCTGCCCCTGGGGTCCGGTATCTTAAAAGACTGTAAATGGAATTTACAATGTTTCAGGTAAACTAATACAGAGGTAACAAATGAAAAAAAACCTCCCATATCATCTTCGGTTGTCTACTAACCTCCTGAAGCATGAGATTTGATGTGATTACCATTATTATTAGTTTTGCCTGCCTACCTAAAAATGTCATTAAAGCTCAAAGTAGAACACAGCTAATTTAGCAAAAGTATGTCTGTATTTCTCCCCCTATGAACTTGTTTTCTCAAATACAGGACATCTCTGCTCTTGCAAAAGGACTGTTTCTGGAGCAAAATTTTCTATGGCCACTTCTCCATAAATGTCACTTTGGTATCTGAAATTTTCCTACAAGTAAGGGCTTTGATCAAATATTTGATCATATTAAGAAGCATTCACAGCACAGCAAAATCCAGAGAGAATGTTCTTGCCCTTTATGGGCTCCCAGTCTGGGATAGAGGAACTAGGTCTACGTCAGAGGTCCTCAAACTATAGCCCACAGGTCAAATCAAACTTCCTGTCTATTTTGTTCCCACCTTGTGAGCTCAGACTATCTTCGCACTTTTTAAATTACTGAGGAAAAAAACTCAAAAAGGAATATTCTTTTTGACACAAAAATTATGTGAGATTCAGATTTCAGTGCTCATAAAGTTTTATTGGAACACCACCTCATATATTGTCTACAACTGCTTTCAATTGAGTGGTTGTGACAGAGAGAGTCTGGCATCTTTGTGGGAGGCAAAATAATGCCCCTCCCCAGATTTATCCCTGGAACCTGTGAAAATGTGATCCTACACAGCAAAGGGGACTTGGCAGATAAGTTTATGGACCTTGAGATGCGGAGACCATCCTGGATTATCAAGGTAGGTCCAACCTAATCCTATGAGCTCTGAAAACTGCACACTTTCTCCAGCTGGAGTCCGAGAAGGGTGACAGAGAGATTCAAGGTATGGGAAGGATTTGATGTGCTGTAACTGCTTTGAAGATAGAGGGCACAACACGGCAAGGAAGGTTTCTGAGAGTTCAGTTCGGTAGGAAAAAATGAACTTGAACCACGGTCCAGTTTTTTCTTGGCCTGATCCTACACTTGGATATCCAGCCAGGCTACCTCTTTCCCTGCAATGGAGCACAATTATAGTCTCTCATTATTCGATTGGCACAACTAACAGAAGTGACTGAGGGAAAAAAATGTGTGTTCTATCCTATTGTGTATAGGCACCCTTTAAACACCGAATATTAATTTGCTTACTTATTTATTATCCATTCTCTTCAACTGAAACATATTCTTCCTTGGTAAAGGACTCCATCTTGTTCATCATTCCTATCCTAGAGCCACACCTGGCACAAAGGAAGAGCTTGAAAAATATTTGTAGGATAGATGAAAACAGACTGCAGTCATTCAGATAAATACAATAAAACACTGTAGGATATGTACAGACATAGGATTCAGACTAAAATGTCTCCTGGTCATTTATATCTTGCTGGTCAAATAAGTCAATTTCTAGCTAAGATACATTCAAATCCCACCGATTAGGGTAGTAATGGTTTGGGGAAAGAGAAAGATGGCAATAGAAGTTTGAAATAGGAATATGTAATGTGGTTCTTATTCTATTCTCAGAACATTTAAGGTAGGGTATCTAAACTTCAGGATGAAGATAAACCTCTGAATCCGAATCACAACATGTATGATCTGGACTGTTTTTCAAAATAAAAATGGAAGCCAGTTTTTACAGTTCTCTTTATGGCAGCCAGTATGTATGAATGCAGAAGTCATGATTATAATGACTGATTTTAATTTAGCACAATTCTGTCTTTAATAAATGAAACCTTCTCGCTCTTAAGGAAATCTAAAATATCTCCAAGTGGTTGTCAAGAGAGGAGAAAGCTAAGCTTTGCAAAAAAAAAAAAAAAGAGAAAGAGAGAGAGAGAGAGAGCGAGCTAGAGAGCACCATGTTCTTATGGGAAATTCTGAAGAGTATTAAAATTGACTAATTCATTAGAAAAGTCTTTTGTGAGCTTATTACAAGTTCTTCATTATTACAGTTCTTCCAAAAGAGCTTAAAGGGCTTTTGAATGCAAAATGAACACTACATCTTGCTTTGATGTTTCCTAAATGTCTGACTTTTTGAAAATAGAGTAAGTAGATTTAAAAAAACCCCAAATCTACATATTTTCAGCTTTCCCAATGACTGTCAGTGTTATTCTGTATGTTTCAGAGAATTCTGCAATTCGTTTGTTGTTTTTCCATTTGATGTCATAAAATCTTTTTCTCATACACAAAATATTTGTTATTAGCACGTACAAACATGCGTTACTAACTTCTAACATACTCTAAGTTTACAACGCATTTCAGTCCTTCTGGGATATTAGCACCTATTACAATCCCTTTTTTTTTTAAGATTTTATTTATTTATTTATTTGAGAGAGAGAGAATGAGGGAGAGCAAGCATGAGAAAGGGAAGGTCAGAGGGAGAAGCAGACCCCCTGCTGAGCAGGGAGCCCACTGCAGGACTCCATCCAGGGACTCCAGGATCATGACCTGAGCTGAAGGCAGTTGCCCAACTAACTAAGCCACCCAGGCACCCAATCCCCTCGTTCTTTAACAGGGCCGTGATTCAGTGTAAAACCATGTAAGTGTCAGAAAAAGAAAGAAAAGAAAAGAAAGAAAAGAAAAGAAAAGAAAAGAAAAACGTAAAGAAAAAAGAAAAGAAAAGAAAAGAAAAGAAAAGAAAAGAAAAGAAAAGAAAAGAAAAGAAAAGAAAAGAAAAGGATCTTCTTTTTCCTCGTGGTGTGGTTGCCTCTGGGCCAACTCCCCAGGTATGTGATGCATTTAAAGTTATCTGAAACCCCATTGTGAGTGGAAAGGTTGCAACTCCTCTTAAAAAAAATCCCTGACATACATATGAGTGGATTATTCTGTTCCCCCAAGTACTATCCACCACCTAGTAACTGTTAAGGAAAATTGTGTAAAGAGTGATAGACAGAGGAAAAGGTAGATGTCACATTCTTTGAATATCAAATTGAGAAGAAATCTCATACAAGGACGGTCTAGGGGAACATACCTTGTTTGCTTACTTTCTCATTCATTAAAAGTCAAAGATATTGTGAAGTTCCATAAGAACTTAAAGAATTTTGTGGGGGTGCCTGGGTGGCTCAGTTGGTTAAGCAACTGCCTTCGGCTCAGGTCATGATCCCGGAGACCGGGGATCGAGTCCCACATCGGGCTCCCTGCTTGGCAGGAAGCCCGCTTCTCCCTTTCTCACTCCCCCTGCTTATGTTCCCTCTCTGGCTATGTTTCTCTCTGTCAAATAAATAAAATCTTAAAAAAAAAAAATTTTGTCTTGTAGAGAATCCAATAATTTCTGCCCAGTAGAAAAGATAATCCAGGGGTTATAGGGTTTTTTTGCCCTGTAGGAAAGTTTTGTATCTAACCCAGCTATGTTATCCTTCATTAAGCTACCTGTCCATATTGAACTCCTGACATGCTCTTCCAATCCATCTTGATATCCACATTCATTAATGAGTCGAATAAAATCTTTGGCGTATGTTTCTTTTATATATGCACAAGAGTCATGATTTTACCTTTGTTGGAAATTACAACTTAGTGCCAGTTAATACCTCACGCTTCCACATACAGGCAAGTAGGTTCTGGACTACCCCTATAAGAAAGCAGATTAGAGAGAACTTCAATGTAAAAAAAAAAAAACCAACATAAAAATTATTGAGGTAGGGAAAAAATATCTTCGATCTTTGAAGAGAAAAAAATAACATCAGTCACCATGGAAACCAACACAATAATGCATTTTATTCAGCCCTTTTTCTGTTCCCTGTATTGGGAAAAGGAAAAGATGGGATTCAAAAATCCCTGGGATCCTTTAGCTGATGTATACTGAGAGCACTTCACTTACTTTTTGTTCATTAAAAAAAAGTGATGTGTCATTTTCCTGAAGCATGACTCCTACCTCCTGCCTAGCCCTATTTTCAAAGGTCACTTGAGCCATGTTTCAGACTTGAGCAAGCATTTGGTTATCAGATTATTATCCCCAGGGTCAGTCAAGTGGGGATAAGTGATGTCCCCTCTCCTCAAAGAAGTCATGGTCTCAGAGAGAGAGAGGGCAAAGGAGGAGCGTAGATGCAGGTCAGTGGAGGACAGAGGGATAGTCTGGAAGGATCTACTAAGCTTTGTCTACAACTAGGAATATGTAAGTCTACAGTGAAAAAAGAGGGTAAGGGGTTCCATCTGAAAGAGAGTTGGACCCTAAGGAATAAAGACAGTGGGCTGAAGTCCAGCTGGATTTTCAATTATTTTTCTAAGAAATGAGTCAAGAACATATGGATTAGGTACCCTTCCTTTAGAAATTATATTAGAGCTCTTAAGCCTTGTAACATTTATTCATTTAGCAAACACTTTCTGAGAGGGTCAAATTTGTGTTAATATCTTTTTAAGTTTATTTTTTGTGGTAACCTGTATACCTAACGTGGAGCTTGAACCCAAGACCCCAAGATCAAGAATCCCACACTTTTCTGATGGAGCCCACCAGGAACCCCAAATTTGTGTTATTTTTAACATTTTTAATTAGGGAAGAGCAGTAACACACTCTTGAATCAAGTTGTCTTATGTGCTAAACTTTGGCCTTCTCTCCAATCCCTGGGGGTGGGGATGGAGAACCAGGCCTCAGGGGACCTACCAGTGGAACAACAGCTTTGGAAGGGAGGCGAAAGTCAAGTGTGTGACACAAAGGGAACAGAAAGCCAGGGATCCAGTCTGGGACAAGAAAAGTCCCCTTGGGACACAGATAACGTGAGCTCACATATTGTTGTACCAATGAGCTTACCCCCCTCAAGCTGCCCATGAGTGACTTCCTCCTACTACTACCTTGAGTTTTGTTTTAACAAAACTATTTGTTCATTTGTTCTGATGTAAACATATACAAGCCAGGGAACAAAGAATAACACAAAATAGAAATCTCCTGTGCCACTTCACAGAACTAATATTCAGTATCTTGATAGAGGCCCTCCTTCTGTGTATATTTTTATTTCTGTATATACCTATATTCATTTGCCAGAGGTGCCATAACAAATATCAGAAGCTGGATGGCTTTGACAATGGAAATTTATCGCTTCGTAGTTCTGCAGGCTGGAAGGCCCAAACTGAGGTGCCAACAGAGTTGGTTGTTTCTGAGGGCTGTGAGGGAGAATCTGTTCCAGAACTTTCTCTTTGACTTGTAGATGACTGTCTTCTCCCTGTCTCTTCACATTCTCTTCTATCTGTATCTGTGTTTGGATCTCCCCTTTTAATAAAAACACTGGTCATAATGGATTAGGGTCCCCCTCATTACCTCATTTAAACTTGATTATCTCTGTAAATACGCAATGTCCGAATGGGGTCACATTCTGAGGTACTGACGGTGGGGATCTCAACCAATTTTTTTAGAGGATGCAATTTAATCCATTACAATCCCTGACATATTGACTGAGTGGATCATTCTTTGTTTGCATCCCATTTCCCACGTCTGAGTCTGGTTTCCTGTTGGGTTGAGCCAATAGAAGGCACTGACTGGCAAAAGGAGGGTGAGATTTGGTATTTATTTGCTCAATTTCTTCCTTCTTTGTCAGACCTAGGGTTAGTAAGGGTTTCCCACTAGTCCTAGTGCCTAGAAACCTCAACATCTCTTTTTGATCTCCTTAACCTTATTATCTCCCCACTCCCCCAGGCAAATTAAGTAGTCTGTTGATTAAACACTCCCCAGTTAAAACCTTTCGTATGGCACGAATTTCCTGTCTGGAGTCTAATACTTAGAAATACAACACATTTTATATAGTGGGCCTACTATTTCTTTTTTAATAAGATTTTTTAAATGTATTTATTTGTCAGAGAGAGAGAAAGAGTGAAAGCATAAGCAGGGAGGAGGGGAAGAGGGATAGGGAGACCCAGGATCCCTACTGAGCAAGGAGCCCAATGTGGGACTCGATCCTGAGACACTGGGATCATGACCTGAGCTGAAGGCAGGCGCTTAACTGACTGAGCCACCCAGGGGTCCCTCGGCCTACCATTTCTTAAGAAAAAAATACCTAAACCTTTGGAAATAAGCCAAAGGGGACAAGGCACATCCTCTCAGTGCTGTATTGGGAACACTGTGTAATAGAATTATTTAATTCTCTAAGAGAACGTCTCTGTATTTGACTTCACTATTTACTATTTGATTAAATCCCAGACACTGTGAAGTTATATGTTAACTTGTAGATTATTTCTGTCTGGTACAAAAGATAACTCCAAAGGTTATGGTTTTATGGCCTTATGAGCTATTTTATCAGTTTTATAGCTTATGTAGAGCTTATTCTACCATTCTTTTTTCATTCCTGTGGATACCCAGTTCACAAAACGCTCTTTGAACCTGCTTTACAATCTCACTGATGCCCTCCCTAATGAATCAAGTGAATCCTTGTTACGTGTTTAGTCTATATTTATAAGAGTTGAAATTGTGTTTGAATAGTATGCTTTGACATACTTGACACAGTTTTGCCTTGTATTTTTTACACCTTACATGTCATCAACTAATTTCACTGGACCACTCTGTAGGTGTTAGGAATTTAGGTTACTTAGTATCCTGATGCTACTCACTTTTTTTTGAGAGAGAGAGAGAGAGAGAGAGAGAGAGAGAGAGGAGGGGCAAAGGGAGAAGGAGAGAGACTCTTAAGCAGGCTCCATACCCAGCACGGAGCCCGATGCCAGGCTTGATATCACAACCCTGAGATCATGACCTGAGCCAAAAACAAGAATCAGATGCTTAGCTCACTGAGCCCCCCAGGCACCTCTAATGATATTCACTTTTAACTGTAGTTCACCTGCAGGCAAATGTTTGTGGGAAGAGGAATGGCATAGAGCTTGCACTGGGCCTTCATGTCCCATATTTAAGATGGTCCTGCCCTCCCTTCCTTCCCTGTCCCATCTTCATCCCATCTCACCCCACTACAGGCACCAGAGTGTCCTTCTGGGACTTACAGTCCATTTGGGGCTAACAATAGCACCTGACAGGTGTGAGTCTTTACTATATGCAGACACTGTGCCTGATATGCATTACCTTTTAGGTCCTCATGACTACCAGTCAGCCAAGTCCTGTTATCATCTTGCTTTTCTCTGTATGAGGAGGCTAACTTGGGATTTAAACCCAGTTCTGACCATAAGGTCCGTGTTCCTAAGTTGGGATTTAAACCCAGTTCTGACCGTAAGGTCCGTGTTCCTAAGCACTGAGGTGGGAATTGACTGCATAAGGTTTAAACACCTGAGTGGATGAATAAATGAATGGTCAAAACCCTCCTGAAAGGGCCAGAGTACTTGAATCTCACCAGCGGGGCACAATGGTGGCTGAAACAGCCTTCTTGGCCTTCTTCCTTGTCCCTTTTAGCTTTTCTAGAGGGCCAGACAGTGAATATTTTAGGTTTTGCAGGGCAAATAGAATGTCTTTCACATATTCTTTTTCTTTTTTTTTTTTAATCCCTAAAATATGTGAAAACCATTCTCTCATGAGCCTTACATAAAGAGGCCACGAGCCAGATTTTGCCCGTGGGTTTTAGTCTACTGACTCCTGTTCCAGGTCACCGATTCTCCCAGTAGATTTGTCTAACCTATTACACCCAACTGCTGCACTCTTAATTTTGGTGATTATATTTTTTTAGCTATGTTGAATTTTTTAGTTTAGTTTAGAGTTTCTGTTTGGTTTGTTTTAATAGTTGCCAATTCTCTGCCAAATTCATAATTTTGTTTTTTATCTCCCTGGGCATAGGGAGGAGCTTTTGTTTTCTTTCCTTTCCTTTTCTTTTAATATATTTATTTATTTATTTTAGAGAGAAAATGCGAGAGCATTGCAGGGAGGGGCAGAGGGAGAGAGAGTCTCAAGCAGACTCAGTGCTGAGCAAGGAGACCAGGACTCTGAAATCATGACCTGAGTCGAAACCAAGAGTCAGCCACTTAACTGACTACATCACCCAGGCACCCCAGGAAGAATCATTATTTTAAAGTCTGTGTCTCATAATTTTAGTACCTATAGCCAGTGTGAGTCTGTTTCTATTTTCTATAATTTCTTCTGGTTTTAATTTATGGCATCCTCCCTTCGTATGTGTCCCATAATTTCTTGTCAAATGCTGGACATTGTATCTCCAAAATTGTTTGCAGACACAATTTGATGCATGGACGATCCCCTCTAAAGAAGACTAATGTTTACTTCAGAAAGGTATCTGGGCATGCCAACAGTTTGGGATGCCCAGAAGCCCTAACACACCGGGATTTACTTAATCCAAGTTTGGTTACTAAGGTGATTCCAGACTGAGCTATAGCTCTTGGGAGAATTTACTTCTGGTTATAGGATGCAGCCTTTTTGGGTAGAGACCCCAAACTTCCCATGTTTCCTTGACAGGCTCCTCAGTCTGAAAAGGCTATGAAAAGCTCTCCTCAGCTTCTCAGCTTTCCTACTACAATTAGTATAAGTTCTTGGAGAAAAACAGCTTCCTGGGTTTCCTCCTTCTTGTAGATCTTAGGAAGGTAGATCTAGTTAGCTCCCTAATGCCTTCATGTAGACTTTTTTTTTTAAATTTCACCCACCTTCTCTAATTGTCCCAAAGTCATGTGTGGAGGCCAAATTCCCTAGTCCACAATTACAGAAGTGGGAATCCTTACATAAATTCTCTGCTTATGAATTTGGTCTTGTTATGGAAAGAGATAGCTGAGATGAGGCTTATACTATCCTTCAAAAATTCCAAAGAAAATAGATCAAGCAAATAAACAAAAACCCACTAACACATACCTGTTAATTTGGTTTAAATTTCTACCACAGCGTATTTCAATATATAATAATTGTTGAAATCCTTAATAACTGAAAACATTTCTAGGTCATTATTAATTACCTGTTATGCTCTAAAATCAATAAATGTTTACTGTATATTTTGAGATTCCTATTAAAAAATTAAAGTTGAAAAACAAATGAAAATAGTTTCCTTTGTGAACTAATTTTGAACTGTGATTTTAACAGAAGGCTTTTTGAATGCAAAAAAAAAAAGAAGAAGAAAAAAAAGAAAGGATTCTATATTGAAGATCACTTTCCTCTACTCTACTAAATAAGGGCAATTTATATATTCTTCATACACACTAGGCTGCCTGGGCAGGTTTTGCTTCATAAAGTCCTTTACTAGCATCCTGTTTTCTTTCTGTGCACAAATGAAGTGGGCTATTCTAAGGCCACAGCAAGACATTAAAAAGAAATGCTATTTTCTCTAATGTTACACTTCTTTTTTTTTTAAGATTTTGTTTATTCATTTGACAGAGAGAAACACAGCAAGAGAGGGAAGACGAGCAGGGTGAGTGAGAGAGGGAGAAGCAGGCTTCCTTGCTGAGCAGGGAGCCTAAAGCGGGGCTCAATCCCAGGATCGTGGGATCGTGACTGGAGCCGAAGGCAGACTAGCTTAACGGACTGAGCCACCCAGGCGTCCTAATGTTCTAAGTTAGAGTGAGGCCCTGATTAGCAAGCAGTCTTAACCCTACGGATCATGGGCACTTTCCAACCTGAGGAAGAGTACATTACAGCAAGGTCACCCCAGAGAACATGAGAAGGAATCTATATAGTGTTGGCCCACCAACTCCTTTCCCTGGCTTCTGTCCTGCAGCTGTCTCTTTGCAGGAAACAGGACGACTGTAGTCTTCATCAGTGGCTGGAAGAAAATCTCTTTGTTTATGAAAATAAAGGATAGATAAAATGTTGTTACTTAAGGTGAACCTCTTTGTCCTCATCTAGCCCAGTGATCGGAGGGTGGAATGGAACATGCCACTCTTCCACACAACATTTCAAACCACAGAATTTCTACCCTGCAAGTTCCACCTGTCTGCTACTTATTGTCTCCAATTCCATTATACTGGCCATGGTGGGTGTACGTGGGTTTCACCAGGTGATTTGGATTTGCTGAGCCTCCCTTGTCATACCCACAACCGTTGTTTTGAGAACTCTTGGCCTGGTTTTTCATGGTTTTTCTTCTACTGGGCATTCTTTCTACTGATCTATATTTGCCCAATCATTTTAAGGTGAACAGCAACTTTATACAACGTCCCTCCTCCCTAGCACCTGGTGTAAGTCATACCATCTACTATGTGGCACAAGCTCTCCTCCAGCTAGGTAAAGTAGATTTGCAAAGACACCACATTGATAGACAAGAAGAGCCAAGGACCTGAAGTGAGGTTCTAAATATGTTTTCTTTATTTAGTATTACTCAAATTCTGTTTTTTTTTTAATTTTAAAGATATAATTTACATACAGTAAAATTCACTCTTTTTGGTGTACAGTTCTGTGAGTTTTGGTGAATGCATATGGTAGTGAAATTACTGCTAAAATTGATTATCGGAGTCCTTTTGCCTCAAAGATACCCTCAGGCTCCATTGTCGTTAACCGGCCTCCTACTCCCAGCCACCGGGGAACTACTCATCTGTCTACTTCTCCTATGCTTGCCTTTTCCAGATAGTCATATAAATAGAATCAGAGAGCATGTAGCTTTTTGTGTCTGAGTTCCTTCATTTTGCATAATACATTCCTCCAGGTTTTTGTATGTATCAATAGTTTGTTCCTTTTTTTTATTACTGAAGAACGTTTTATGACTTTAGTTTGGATAAACATTCATCCATTGAGGGATATTTGGGCTGCTTCTAGTTTTTAGCAATTATGACTAAAGCCTAGGTTTATCAGTGGACGGATTTCTATGTGGACATAAAATTTCCTTTTTCCATGGTAAACGTCCAGGGACGAGATGGCTACTCTCATGGGAAGGGTATATTTAATCTTACAAGGAACTACTAAGACATATTCCAGAGTAGATGTATTATTTTGAATTGCAACCAGTAAATTATGGGAGTTCCAGTAGCTCCTCATCCTCACCAGCACTTCACATTGCCATTATTATTAAAAATGTTATCCATTAGGGGCTCCTGGCTGGCTCAGATGGTTGAGCATTGGGCTCTTGATCTCAGCTGAGGTCTTTACTGTATATTTTGAGATTCTTATACACTTATCCTAAGTGCAGCCCTCACTGCATTAAAAAAAATGTTATCCATTATAATAGGAATGTAGTGTTGTTTTATTGTGGTTTTCATTTAAATTTTCCTAATGACCAATGATATTGAGCATCTTTTCATGTGCTTACTGGCTATTTGTGTATCTTCTTCTTCAGAAAAAATGTCCTCTCAAATCCTTTCCCATTTTATTGATGGATTGCTTATCTTTTTATTGTTTACATTTATATATTCTGCATACAAGTCCCTTCTCTGATACAGAACTTGCAAGCATTTTTCCCATTCTATGGATTGTCTTTTCACTTTTTTTTCTTTAAGCTTTTATTTATTTATTTAAGTAATCTCTCCACCCAACATGGGGCTCAAAGTAACGCCCCCCTCCCCCCATCAAGAGTCTCATGCTCCCCGGACTGAGCCAGCCACGTGCCTGTCTTTTCATGTTTGTTTGTTTGTTTTTAAGATTTATTTATTTATTTCAGAGAACAAGAGTGCATGCAAGTTGGGGGAGGAGCAGAGGGGCAGGAAAAGGGGAAGCCCATTCCCTAGGATCTCTACTGGGGGATCATGACCTGAGCCAAAACCAAGAATCAGACGCTGAACCGACTGAGCCATCCCGACATCCCTTTTCAGGTTCTTGATAATATTCTTTGAAGCATAAAAATTTTATATTTTGATGCAGTCTATTTTGTCCATTTTTCTCTTTTGTAGCTTCTTTTTTTGGTGTCATATATAAGAAATCATTGCCTAATCTAAGGTTAAGAAGATTTGTGTCTATGGTTTTTTCCTAGCAGTTTCATATAGTTAGCTCTTACATTTAGGTCTTTGATCCATTGATTGATTTTCATATGTGGAATTATCCTAGCAGTATGAATTAAATCCCACTTGCTCATGGTCTATAATCCTTTCTGTAGGTTGCTAGATTCAGTTTGTTGAGGATTGTTGCACCTACATTCATAAGGAGTATTGGATCTGTAATTTTCCCCTCTCGTGATGTCTTTGGTTTTGTGTCATGTCAGAGTAATCCTGGATTCACGGACTGACTTGGGAAATACTCCCTCCTCTTCTATTTTTCAGAAGAGTTTTTGAAGGATGAGTGCTCATTCATCTTTAAATATTTAGTAGAATTCACCCCTGAAGTCATCTGGGTCTGAGGTTTTCTTTGTGCAGTGTTTTTTGATTACTAATTCAATTCAATTAATCTACTTGTTATTTTCTTCCAGTAGTTTCTATCTTTCTAGGCATTTGTGCATTTCATCTAGGGTATATAATTTGTTGGCATTTAATTGCTTACAGTATTTCCTTATAATCCTTTTTATTTCTGCAAAGTTAGTAGTGAAGACTCTTCTTTTATTCCTTTTTAATAATTTGAGCCTTTTATGTTGGGGGGTGTAAATTTTGTTGATCTTTTTAAAGGACCCACTTTTGGTTTTGTTGATTTTCTCTATGTTTTTGTGTTCTCTCTTCCATTCCCTTCAGTTGTGTCATTTTACGTGTTGCATTTTGGGGCTCCGTTGTTAGGTTCACATAGATTTATCATCTTTATATCTTCTTGATGGCTTGATCTTTTATCATTATAAAATGTCTTTTTTATCACTAGTAAAAATTTTTGTCTTAAAGTTCATTTTTTTCTGGTATTAGTATAGCCACTCCAGCTCTCTTCTGGCTACTATTTGTATGGTATATATTTTTTCCATACTTTCACTTTCAATGTATTTGTGGTTTTGAGACTCATGTGTGTCTCTTATTGATGCCATAGTGTCAGACCATGTTTTCTTATCCACTCTGCCAATCTCTGTCTTTTGATTGGAGTGTTTCCAGGGAACTGTCACAAAAAGATAAAGGCAATTCTTGGGGTAGGGCTTGGGGGACTTCCAAACCTCTTCCACCCCCCATGGCTGTTAGGTTGCTAGTTTTCACAGCTACTTTTGTTGTAAGATTATTGGATTTCCAGGCTTCCAAGGAGATTGGAAGAGGAAGATGTTGTGAGGTAAGTACCACAAAGCTCCCATACTTGCTGAGATTCTACTCTTTTTCTTGAGTAAACATTCCATGAATTGTTGCAAGCCTTTAGTTAATTTCCAGAGTTCTGAAAAAAGTTGATTTTGACAATTTTTGTTAGTATTCTCACTGTTCTTACTGGGGAGAAAATTCTGGGAGGTCTTTGTGCCACCATTCCCATGGATGTCACTCCTCCAAATTGGCTTTTATACCTAACCATTTATGAAGGAAAATCTATCATGTGTTTATTTTTTATGGAATTAGAAAGTGAATATCTATGTATTTTCCTTTACTAGATGAATAAAACTGAAAAACACCTTAACAAGCAGGTGCATTTAGAAGATACAAAGAAATAAGGAACAGAGAATAAATTTTTTATAATTCAGAAAGATAAGGAGTAATTTGCAACAGTAGAGCAAAACAACCCTGACATTAATTCAACAGTGTGCAGGATTCAGTAAATTAATGCACCCAAACTCCAAACCCCTTGAACATTTTCCTTCAGCACCTGGACCATCCTAGGATACTATATTACTTTTCTATTGCTGCCATAATAAATAACCATAAGCCTGTGGTTAAAAACAACACCATTTATGTGCTCACTATTCTGTATGTTAGAGGTCTAGGCAAGCTCAGTACTTTCTCTGTTCTGGGTCTTCTAAGGCTAAAATAAAGGTGTTGGACAGGCTGTATTTGTTTCTGGAGGCTCTGGGATCAGGGAAAGAGTCGTCTTCCAAGCCCATTGAAATTGTTGGTGGAATTCAGTTCTTTGCAGGTGTAGGACTGCTGGCTTTCATCTGAGGCTGATTTCTGCTTCTAAGAGACTACCTGCTTTCCTTGCCTTGTGGCCTTCTTTTGCCCATCTTTAAAGCCAGCATTGGTAAAGTCGATTCCTTCTTGTGCATTGAGTCTAACGTCCTTTTTGCTGCCAACCAGAAAAAAATTCTGTTTAAAGAGACTCACATGATTAGAATTAGGCTCACTGGGATAATCCCCCTATTTTAGGGCCAGCTGTGCTATGTAACATAACATAAACAAAGGGGCAGTGATTTTATGGTACTCACAGGATTTGGATTAGGGCATTGAGTCTTGAGGGAGCCATACTTAGAATTTGTGAAAGCCAGTTTCTTTGCAAAATGATTGGCCTGACTGCAAGTTTGAAGGCAAGGTAGATTCCTTTACAGGGAAAACTCTTCTACAAATTTTGACTTTGGAAATTTGTAAACACACAAAAATGGAATGAATAGTGCAAATACACATGTATATTTACCAATGAGATTGAAGAGCTGTGAAATCTTGCCATATTGGCTTTATGTATCTACTCACAAGTGTAATGGTATCATCATCCTGAATATTTGAACATACATCTCCCAAGGATAAGGACATGTTCTTATATCACTACAGTGCCATTATCATACCTAAGAAACTTAATGATGGTTTTTTTTTAATAATACCTGCTATGTAGTCCCTAATCAAAATTGCCGATTGTCCAAAAATGTTTTATGTAACTACTTTTTTTGGAAGACAATCTAAAGTTTATGAAATGTATTTGTCCTATCTGTTGTGTGTCCTTTGAGCTAGAAGTGTCTTGACATCTTTTTTATTTGCATTTGTAGACTTTGAAGAGACAAGATCAATTTGTCACCTTGTTGAATGTCCCACATCACCCTGAATTTGACCGTTTCCTTGGGGTATGACTTAACTTGTTTTACTAGCTCCTGTCTATGTGAAAGATTGAAAGGCAACACTATTTCATAGGTTATGCTGTTTATTTTATATTGTATCATGCCAGGAGTACATAATATCACAGTGTCCCAGTCTTCTGTGCTTCTGAGTTTGATTCCTTAGTTAAAGTGACAACCACCAGATTTCTCCATGCAAGGGTACGCATTTCCCTTTATAGCAAGAGAATTATTTATAAGGTGACAATTTAGCACCACACAACTGTCCTGCTCACCAACAACCTGACACCTGATGGTTTTGCTGTACATTCATAATCCCTTCCTGAATCAAATTGCATCACTAAGGTTTGCACAGTAGTGATTTTTTACTTCCATCATCCTTCTACATTTATTGGTTGTGATTTTTCTGTAAAGAAGAGGCTTCTCTCTTCAATTAGAGTTGGAAAAATGCTTATCTATTCTAATTACAAGTCACTGGAGAAAAGGTTGATGTAAAAGTCATCTTCAGTGGTAGCAAAAGAGTGGTTTTGCTTTCTCTTCTTTTTCTTTTTTATTAACAATATAAACTTACAAATTTGGTTTGTTTGGGGGGCACCTGAGTGGCTCAGTCAGTTAAGCGTCCAACTCTTGGTTTTGGCTTAGGTTGAGATCTCAGGGTTGTGAGATCAAGCCCCACATCGGGCTCCACACCAAGCTTAGGATTCTCTCTCTTCCTTTCTCTCTGCCCTGCCCCTTCCTCTCCCTCTCAAAAAAAAAAAATGAGTTTTATTTGTTTGGCTTATAATTAATTATGTTTGTTATCATCATTATCATTAGTTGATACTCAAATTACTCAGCCAAATTGGCCAGGGAGAACCCTTCGATGTAATGCCAAGATTCTTTTGAAATGACTCCATTAATCTTGGAGGTTTCTTTGGTTTTGTTTTACTTTCTGCCACAAGATAATTCAGGCTCATCTTGAACTTTTCCTGCGTAGATCTGGAATCAGCTCTCTCTGAGAATCCTTGGTTGTTTTTAGGGGAATGCAATTCAGAAGCCAACACAAGTGCTAAACATTCTCATTGTTTTGGGGGGCACATATATGGATGCTAGACTAGGGGTCAGAAAATACAACAAACTCCAGCCGTGGATTGCTTTTGTAAATAAAGTTTTATTGGAACACCATCATGCTTATTTGTTTACGTATTATCTGTGGCTGCTTTCACACAATAACAGCCAAGTCAAATACTTGCAACAAGATGACATGTTCTGCAAAGACTAAATTATTTACTATCCACCCATTTAGAAGAAAATTTTGCCAATTCTGGTGTAAACATTTAGGAATTATATTTTGTAATAATATTCCATGTTTCTGTTTTCCATTCAAATTGGAACTCAAGTGTTTTTCATAATTGATTTTTTCTTTGTATCTCTATTTTCTTAACTGAAAATCTTGCCTTTTAATAACCCAGGGACACAGTTACATATTTTACTCTATAATACATAAAAATAGCTTTAAAACTGCAATGTCAGTATCACTTCTAAAAATAAAATGAAGAAAGTTTAAGGTTTCTTTGTAGTGTGTTATGCATTTATAATATATCCCACCAAGAATACAGAGTACTGCGCACAAGTCGCTTAAAATAATGTGTTTTTTTTCCCTGTGGGTTCATTTGTTTCATTTTTTTTTTCATTTTGGAGTTTGCTTAACATTCCTTTTTATATTGATATTATTTGAAAACATGGGCTGCCTGGGTGGCTCCGTTGGTTAAGCATCCAACTCTTAACTTTGGCTCAGACTATGATCTCAGGGTCATGAGATAGAGCCTCACGTAGGGCTCCATGTTCAGCACAGAGTCTCCTTGTCCTTCTCCCTACCCCATGCCCATCCTTTCCGCTTGTGCATGTGTGTGCACTCTCTCTCTCAAAATAAATAAATAAAGTATTTTTTTAAAAGATCTTATTTATTTATTTTGAGAGAGAGAGAGAGAGAAGGGCAGAGGGAGAGGGAGAAGTGGACTCCTTGCTGAGCAGGGATCCAGACATGGGGCTCGATCCCAGGATTCTGGGATCTTGACCTGAGCAGAAGGCAGACTCGTAACCGACTGAGCCACCCAGGTGCCCCTAAATAAATAAAGTCTTTTTAAAATGTTATGAAAATATGTAAAACGCAATCCTAATGGAGGATGTTAACAGACTTAATAGAAACCAACAAATTAAGGCTATAAAATACAAAGAAGAATATAGAAAAGTTGGCAATACCAGTAGCAAGCTTGAGAAAAGTCCCCAACTCATTTTATAAAGTTAACATAACCTTGATACGAATAATTAAAAAGAGAGTATAGGAAAAGCATAGGCCCATCACTCTTACAAAGATTGGTACCCAAATCCCTAACTACAAAAGGAAAATTAGCTACATACATGCACATGCACACATACTACTACAAATCCAGTAGTATGTGTGCATGTGAGATAAATATTTGATCAATAGAAGGATGGAAACACCATCCTTCAGGCACACTGGAAGACAGGCACACCGGAAGGCAATTTTAACCTGGAAGTTGAGACAGCAGACTAGGAAGCCAGAATACCTAAGTCTGAACCTCAGGGTCACTCATTATTATCCGTACAAACTGGGGCAAGCCATTTAACATTTCCATGCGTTTGTTTCTTCATCTGAAAAATGGGGCTAATGATAGCACCAGCCTCCTAGGATTGTTGTGGGGTATCGAGCAATTAGTATAGGTAAGATACTTCCCCTAGAGAGTGTTATGTAAGTGTTAGCCTGATAGTATTGCTGTTGTTTTTATTATTGGAGGACATTTTGTTCATAGAGTGGTCGGAGCGTCTCAGGGCTTCTACCCAGAGTTAGTGAAACTTGAGGGGCATCAGCAGTATCTGAGGGATGTGATGATATGTTAACAGATCTTACTCAAATGATGGGAACTTCCCATAGAGGGCACAGCAGTAGACACCCCCCACCCCCACCCTGAATCTGCCTCACCCACTTCCAGGACCAAGAGTGATGAGACCAGGAGGCTGAGCAAGTAAAGCATTTCACCCTGGTGATCCAGCTAGTGTAACTGTGTCTAGAAGACAAAGCAGCATAGTGGTTAGGAGAGAAGGTTCTGGAGTCAGACTGTCAGAGTTTAAATCCTGGCTCTATTTTATACTAGTGCCGCCTTCTGCAAACTTCCTAATCTATGGAAGCCTCAATTTGTACATCTCTAAAATGCAAATAATAGGGCACCTGGGTGGCTCCGTCCGTTAAGTGTCTGCCTTCGGTTCAGGTCCATATAAACCGGGGTCATGATCCCAGGGCGCTAGGATCAAGTCCCTCATCAGGCTTCAAGTCCCTGTTCCTCTGTGGTCTCTCTCGCTTTCGCTCTCTTTCAAATAAATAAGTAAAAATCTTAAAAAATGAAATAAAATGCAAATAATATTAGCATTCAGGTCATATGGCTGCAAGGATTAAATAAATACATGTTGAATGTTGAAAACAGTACATAGAACTCTCTAAGTATTAGCTGTCACTCTCCGGTACCTTCTCTGTGAACTTGTCACCATAGAAGCAGGCTTGTTGCAGTGAAGACTGTCTACCTCTCTCCTGGTCTTGAGGAAGCACCAGTGATGGGCCACAGGAGAGATTTAAGCAGCCTCATTGATTTAGAAAGTTTGAACCGAAAGGGTCCTCAAAGAGCTGCTCTCCACCTTCTCCCGGAGTTGGGATGGCGCCTGATAAGATCTGCTTAGGACCCGAGGGGCAGGGAGCTGAGGGCGCCGCTGAACACTGGGCTTGCCTTGCTCAGAAAAGGGAAATCTGAAAAGGCAGATTGCTCCATTGACTCCTACTACAACCTTGGGCCTTTTCCTCCTGTAGGCAGACAGCCGCACTCCCCTTATCACGTGGCCTGAGAGCCCTCACCATCCCCATGTTGCACAAATAGGTCCTCTGCTTCTCAGTTTTCCACTCTTGATACCCATGTCAGACCCTCTAGGTTGCAGCAGCCCCTCACAGGGGCCTCACACTGTTTCCAGAGTTCTCTACCTTTGGCAGGAGACTTAGCAGCAGCTGAGAGAAAGCCAACTGGAATCACTTACGCAAAAGAAGATTTGCCAAAAGGACACTGTGGGTAACTCCTAGAATCAAGGGATTTGCTAAACAAACACAGAGTCGCAGAGGCAAAATCGGGGCAGCTCCAGGGACCTCAAAGGTTGGCAAGAAGTCCCTCAACACCAGTGTATTGTCTGCCTCTTTACCATTGACATTTCTCTCAGATCAACTTATGCCCAGAGGCTAAGACCAAGGAAGGCCCTGGAAGCTTGTAGCCTCCTATCTACTCTGTGTAGGAAAAAGCAGGCTCTTTCCTTTGTGCTAATTAAAATTACCCTGGTGGATGCAGGCCTGTCTTAGGTCACAAGCTCATCCCCGAGTCCCACCACTGTAACCAAGGATCAGGCCACTTTAGTCAGGGGCCTCCTCTAGCCAATCACAGAAGCCAAGCCGGTGGGGTCTGTAAAAAGACGACAATTCTCTTCTGACCCTCGGGTTAGAGGAGTACTCCCGGAAGAAACCGGTGCTTGCATCCAGAAGAAAGGAGGGGAACGTGGCAAAAATAAATAAATAAATAGCTAGATGACCCTACAGTCTCATTAAAGACAAAAATCGAACCTAGGAGACCTCATACAAATTGACATGACTTCCACAGTCATTTGGATGAATATTCATAAGGCAGCAAGTCCAGACTTAACCCACCTCTGAGAAAATGATTTTCCTTGCTAACCGAACTTTATCCTTTAAGGGCTAAAACTTGTCTCTTTAGATCATTTTCCTTTGTCTCTCTAAAATATGGCAGAAACAACTTTTCCTGGACCACTGAGGCTCATAGAACGACCTGCCTTTCTGCCAAGGGCAATGGACTACAAGTTTAGATTTCTAGTTTCATTTTTAAGTTTTTGGCCTCCTGTTCTCAGATGTATTTTCCCACTGCTGTCACCGTGCCTGTCCCTACTATCTTTCCATCTTAAACACTCCCCACCCCCCTATCCCCGTTTCTTTGCTAATTCTAATCTACCGTGGATTGGGAAATCAGATGACCAAGAGTGTTACAATATTGTGTAAAATATTTGCAAATTCAGAAGCCAGAATTTACTGCTATGTGAAGAAATGGTCTCTGGGCGAAAGCTGGGGAACTTGACTATGAATAAATGATGAGAACTCTAACATTTATTCAGGTATTTCTCCACACCTGTCATTTTCTTTCCTATGTTCGTTCATCTCTGCTCAGAGATACATTTTAGATGGTTGCATTACCAAAACTATGATTTTATAAGAACTGAAGTATTTCTTTACTTCATAGTATCTCTTTACTGGATTATGCTGTCTTCATTTAAAAACATCTATTTGTCTGGGAGGCTTCCCTCAGCTAACTGTTTTAGGCCATTTCCAAGAAATCAAAACCTGGACCTCTACACCCACCCCCCTTAAATTAGTAAATGAATATACAGGGGGGAAATAGCACTAAAATTTACACCGACCCAGCAGTTTCCAGTCACGGGAAGAGAAAATTATAGAGGCAGATTTTTCTATAGATAAATCACTATTAAACGTGGTGATTTTAAAATTAACACTGGGCAGTACTGAATTCTGGAAGCCGATGGAAATATTTCCTTGTGGGAAAAAAAAAAAGCTTATAACAAAAACTGACAGGGAATTGAGAAAAGATCTGAATTCAAACACACAGATTCTACTTTTACCATAGATAATAAAAATAGAAGAAGAAGAAAAAAAAGAGCCCACTTCTCCACTACTAAATGAGAGTAGATTGATATGATTATGGCCTGCATGTCCCAGATATGAAGACCCACTCGGAAACTTCATCCCCCAAAATAGCAATTCTGGCTCCATCTACACCAGGCTAAACAACAGTTCAATTGGTTGATTGAAGAGCAAAATAAAACTGATTGTATGACAAAGTGGTATTGCCATTACTTTAGCTACATAATAAACCATCCAGAAACTTAGTAGCTTAAAAGAGCAGCATTTATGGGGCACCTGAGTGGCTCAGTTGTTAAGTTGTTAAGTGTCTGCCTTCGGCTCAGGTCCCAGGATCGAGCCCCGCATTGGGCTCCCTACTCGGCAGGAAGCCTGCTTGTCCCTCTCTCACTCCCCCTGCTTGTGTTCCCTCTCTGGCTGTGTTTCTCTCTGTCAAATAAATAAATAAATAAATAAATAAATAAATAAATAAATAAAATCTTTAAAAAAAAAGAAAAGAAAAAAGAGCAGCATTTATTTTGCTCATACATCTGCCCTCCAAACAGGGTTCAGTAGGGACAGCTCATGACCACTCCACTCCACCGTAGCTGAGGTGACTCGAAAGCCAGTTCTGCCCGCCATTAGCACGGGACATTCCAAGGCTCATCTACTCATGCATCTGGATGTTGATGATGGGGGGAGCAGTTGTTGCTCCTCAAACCTCTCTCATGTGGTCTCCCTAGTCTGGTGGCCTCTAGATAGCCAGACTCTTTCCATGATGGCACTGGGATCCCAAGGCAGGTGTCCCAACAGAGCAAGAGCTTGGCGGAATCTGTTTTGCCTTTGATGATCCAGCCTCAGCAGTCATGCAACTGTCACTTGGTCTGTCTTCTGTTGGTTAGAAGTGAGGCACCACAGGCCTGCTCATGATCAAGGGAAGAACATGGACTCC
The DNA here is from genome assembly GCA_004023965.1 of Spilogale gracilis. NCBI lineage: Eukaryota > Metazoa > Chordata > Mammalia > Carnivora > Mephitidae > Spilogale > Spilogale gracilis. Next base: position 21,758 of record PITA01020338.1, read on the forward strand.
ATTCTGGTGGTTATAATGTCCAAGAATTTGTGGGCATCTTAAAACATCACTGAGGTTGGTGACTCTGTCTGCTTGAGGAAGGGCCAACAACTATTGCTAGATCAAACTTTTTTTTTAGATTTTATTTATTTAATTGACAGAGAGATAACACAATAGTCAGAGAGGGAACATGATAGCAAGAGAGGGAACACAAACAGGAAGAGTATGACCTGAGCTGAAAGCAGACGCTTAACAACTGAGCCACCAAGGTGCCCCTATATCAAGCTTCTTAATATGGCAACACCAGACCTAATTCCCTTCCGTCCTGATTATTCTAGCCAGGGAGCAACTCTTCTTGGCATCCGCCTAAAGGAATCCAGTCTCATGAGTCTGCTGACTTGTTTTTGGATGAATCTGAGACAGAGGAAGAGCAGAAACAGAAGAGGTTACTGGGCTTAGTTGGTGTCTACCCCTTTCCAGAGGCCTGGCCATGAGGAAGCTCTGCTGAGAGCAAGGCAGACATGTGGCACATTTGGGCTATGTCAGAAGAAGATGCCCAGAGCCAAGGCCTACATGGAACCTGCCATGGTGAGAACTTCAGAAACCCTAGCCAGAGCAAGAGGGTGAGAGCTCAGGTCTACAAGGGCTCTAGAGTCACCAAGCAGTCCCTTCATAGTCATTTACATTCGTGAGGCACGGGTTCTTAAAAATAAGAGCAATCAGCAATTGCAACACTAGGTATTTATTCAAAGGATACAAGCATAGTGATTCCAAGGGGCACGTGCACCCCAATTTTATAGCAGCAATGCCCACAGCACCCAAACTATGGAAAGAGCCCAGATGTCCATCTACAGATGAATGGATAAAGATGTGATTTATACACCCACGTGCACATGCACACTGGAATATTACTCAGTCATCAAAAAGAATGAACTCTTGCCCTTGGCAACAACATGGTTGGAACTAGAGGATATTATGCTAGGTGAAATAAGTCAGTCAGAAGAAGACAAATATCATATGATCTCACTCATATGTGAAACTTAAGAAACACAACAGATAAACATAAGGAAAGGAAGGAAAAATAAAATAAGATAAAAACAGAGAGGGAGGCAAACCATAAGAGATTCTTAACTATAGGGAACAAACAGGGTTGCTGGAGGGGAAGTGGGTGGGGGATGGGGTAACTGGGTGATGGGCATTGAGGAGGGCACTTGATAGAATGAGCACTGGGTGTTTTTTGTTTTTGTTTTTTCTAAAGATTTTATTTATTTGACAGAGAGAAACACAGCGAAAGAGGGAACACAAGCAGGGGGAGTGAGAGAGGGAGAAGCAGGCTTCCCGCTGACCAGGGAGCCCCATGCGGGGCTCGATCCAGGGACTCTGGGATCATGACCTGAGCTGAAGGCAGATGCTTAACCGACTGAGTCACCAAGGCGTCCCAGCACTGTGTGTTCCATGTAACCCATAATCACTAAATTCTACTTCTGAAGCTAACAAAAAAATAAGAGCAGTCATAATAAATAGTTTGGAGTTATAAGTTACTTGGGGCTTTGTAGAGAATATCTACATAAATCCTTGCAGTTTCTGCTCTGTATGGCAAAAAACTTCTGATTACTTCTTCTCTACCAAAAGGCAAGAGATGACACTCTCAAGTTCATCTTTAAGAAGGAAATTGGATCAGTCTTTGAAAAGATGGCATCTTATGTTAAGGGAGGCTCAGATAGCTGCTTTCAGTGGCGGTTTCTGCTGATCAGGTTATTTTCTTCAGGAAGCTCTCTCTTGTCCTCAGGCCGAAGTAACTACCCCTTTCTCTTCTCTCACAGCACAATGGTCATACCTTTATTTCATGTTTATTCTGTTGTGGATGCCATTTTGGTTAGCTCTTCTCACATCCCTACTGTATTTCTTACATTCCCTACCCAATTGTGAACTTTGAGCGTTGTGAACTCTTTTGATCTATTTTTACTCTCTGAAGCACTTACATGATACTTTGCAAGTATATGGTTGTTGAGGAGTGACTGTATAATTGAGTCAGTGGATGGTCATGAAAATATAGTATACAGAATCTTCAATATAAAAAAATATGGAGTTGTATGAAGATTGCACTCATAAACATGAAGGGTATCTCTTCTAACTAGAAAAGACAAAGAAAAAATACAATAAAAGCACATAATCTTGTTATGTCTACTATGAAAAAATATTTCAATATCACCATCTATCCATTTTGATAAACATGTACTTGGTGTTTCTTAGTGGCCCTACATCAATATTTGCATCATTATCATCAACTGAGAAGAGACTTAATATTTTATAGCAATTTTATGACCATATCATTTGAAAATTGCATAGATATGAGAGACTCATTGTTTTAATAAGCTAGATTTATGGAAGATATTTATGGAGCCTCATCATACTTTTGTTGTAAATGACTTTTCATATTGCCAAGTCAATTATTATGGTTCTGAGACACTGAACCCAAAAAGCTCATTTCAGAGTCAGGACTACTTGATTTGTAAGATGTGAAGGGAATGAATACCTTTACTTTGAATTATTGTCAAAACCAAAGATAGACAACCCATTAGTTTTGGAAGAAGACTCAAAGGCCAATGAGATGAGACCAGTTATTCACCTCCCAGTTAAGGAACTGATTGCCCATGAAAATAAGCAAACCCTGGGCTCCATGACAAGGACAATGCCCACACTCCATGAGGAGAATACAGGATGGTTTGGCTTGTCCAGATGATGGCGCAGAGTGCATACTGGTATAGCCTGGAGCCCAATGGGTGTGGGGTGAGGGGGCTCCCATGTGTCTGGATCAAAGTGATGGCCATTCTAGTTCAGGGCAGGTAGGGCCACTATATCCCCATCCCCCTCTCCCGGGCGGCAGCCTACGGGCTTTCAGATTTTCAGCACACAGAAACCATCTCACTCAACTACCATGCAAATAGAAGGATTCCACCTGCTCTAAGGGACAACTGTTTTTGCTCCAATGTAAGCACCCCCAGGAGAAAGGCAAAGGGTGCTCTCCTTTTCATCCTTGTGAGATGGGCCCTGAATAAACAGAAAGGGGAAACTGAGAAGATCAGAGTTGATCTGAGTGGATTTGGAAATCAGATTGATTTGAGTGTTTGTTCCACATGAAATTTGCACTGGCCTATGCCCCCACCCAGGAAGGAACAAGGTCTATTATGGTTGTGAACAAAGCTTACACTCCAGACTCTCAACGTTCACTGGTATTCCAGAACTACTTTCTCTCCCTGATGGTTTGAGGGTCCTAGGAGACCTCACCTGCATCCCATGAGCTTTCTTCTTGTCACTTCAAACTGTCTGTCTTCTCATGGCTTGCAGGATGATGCATGCCAAGACAAGCCCCACTTATCTCTCCTGACACCCAAGTCCTTGCTTTCTTACCGTGCCTGGTCTCCATCTTCACCTGAAAGGTGGGGAGAAGGCCCATGTCTCCCTATGGTATCTTTGTTTAGGCTCACAAGGCAAAGCACTACATCCCTACCCTCAGACTCTTCCTGAAACCCTAAAGGAGAGGCCCATCATCTCAGTCAGGTGGTCTATTTTTTCTTAGAACTCTAGATCAAGTCTTTGGGGCAGCTCTTTCTTGAGACAACATAAGGGACTCTGCTTAGCGTTGACACACAATCAATGTCTTCTCCCCACAAGTCCCTTGCCTCAGGGTGTACCCTGCCTCCCCCTCCCCACCCTCAGTGTGAACTCCTAATCCATCTATTTCTGTCTGGGACATTACAGGGTGCTTGGTAGACTCCACTTTGGGTCTCTTAGCCCTAGGGGTGCAGATCTCAGCAACCACTAGCACCAAGAGGTAGACTACACCCACTCTGAACAGACCATTCCAGGTGGCCAACTGGCACGAGCTGGGCAGGACCACACCAACATGCATGACAATAGAGGGCCCAGGAAAAAAGATCTCAAGGCCTGAGAAAGCAAGAAGAAATCCTATTGAGGGGCACCTGGGTGGCACAGTTGGTTAAGAGTCTGCCTTCAGCTCAGGTCATGATCCTGGAGACCTGGGATCGAGTCCCGTGTCAGGCTCCCTGCTCAGCAAGGAGTCTGCTTTTTTTCTCTCACCCCATCCCTCCACCCCACTGATGCTCTCTCTCTCTCGCTCACTCTCTCAAATAAATGAATAAAATCTTAAAGAAAAAAAAAGAAGAAGAAGAAATCTTATTGAAAGTAGTCAATCCATTCCATGCCTGGGATGACCAACAAACACCTGGAGAAGGATGGGAGCCTGAGGACAAATAATACAAGCAGCCAGACACAAGTATGACAGGGTGGGCACAGAGGTCCCCAGTTCAGGAATTTATCTGCAGAGCCTCTCTCCTCAGAGCTAGAGTAGTGTTGTTGAAGGAGTATGGCGCCTGTCTTTGTTCAAGCTTCCCCCCACCACAAAAGCGGGGATTGAGACAAGGATTTGATTGCAGGTAATTTATTTGGAAGGCAACCCCAGGAATAAGGGTGGGGGAGTGAGAAGAGTGAGACAGAGAAGGAGAAAAAGCTAAAGGAAAGGTGCTTTGTTGAGCTATTTACCACTGTGGACGCATACTCACTGAGAACTACTGGTGGATCAGATAGACTGAGCCTCAGAATTGTCCCTCCAGAGGACAAGAGGTGAGATCACTTATCCATGGAACCCAATCTCCTGCTGGTTGGTGGGTACCCCTGGGGCTTTACCTCCTCCAAATTTTCTGGATGTTTTATGGACTGAGATTAAGTTCACTAAGCTTCGGTAAAAAGGCCTTAGTTAGAGAAGCTAAGAGGCCCCAGAACCCAAGGTGCACCCATGCCAGCTGAAGTCAGATAGGGCCAAGGAGATGTGATACAAAATATAAAAATCATCTCCCACAGCTCCATAACACAGCCTTAGCAGGCCAAATGCACCCAGCCCAGAAGCAATTTGATCCCCTGAGTTCCCAACGGCACACAGCTGACATGCTCACACGGGCTCTGCTGTTTGTTACAGAGGCCAAGGTTTGCCAATGGGGCAGGGAGTGGGGAACGGCATTGGGAGGATGGTGGGAAGAGGAATACAAAGGCCCGGGGATCATGGCGGGTCTTTGAGTGAAGGACCTGGGAACACCTTGAGTGAGAGACCTCGGAAGAAGGACTCTGAAGCCAGCCCAAGATGACTCTGATGGCAGTTGTCTTGATGGCAAAAATAATGGAAGCTTGGGCCCCATCATCCGGGCTCTCTGTGTATGGATCATTCTCCAAAACAGATCCTCTTATAAATCACACTACATAGAAAAATATTTGAATTTATCATTTTCTTAATTATCCCAAAGATGGGATCCAAAACTAGTTTCATTCTAGAGAGGTTGGAGAGAAATTAATTTATTATATACAGTGGGTGCCTTAAGGTGTAAATCCTCTCTCTATCTTTAAGACTCCAGCTGAGGGGCGCCTGGGTGGCTCAGTTGGTTGGGCGACTGCCTTCAGCTCAGGACATGGTCCCGGAGACCCGGGATCGAGTCCCACATCGGGCTTCCTGCTCGGAGGGAAGCCTGCTTCTCCCTCTCTCAGTCCCTCTGCTTGTGTTCCCTCTCTGGCTGTGTTTCTCTCTGTCAAACAAATAAAATCTTTAAAAAAAAAAAAAAAAAGACTCTAGCTGAGAGGGGTCCCTGAGTGGCTCAGTCAGTTAAGCATCTGCCTTCAGCTCAGGTCATGATCCCAGTATCCTGGGATCGAGCCCCGCATCCGGTTCTTTGCTCAACGGGGAGCCCGCTTCTCCCTCTGCCTGCCACTCCCCATGCTTGTGTTCTCTCTGTTAATTAAATAAAATCTTTTTTTAAAAAAGACTAGCTGAGAAAGGCTGGTCTATACTAAGATTTTATTTCTGTTTTTTTTGGGGGGGTTGTTTTGTTTTTAAGATTTCATTTTTAAGGAATCTCTACATCCAATGTGGAGCTCGAACTTACAACCCCAAGATCAAGAGTCACATGCTCCACCGACTGAGCCACCAGGTGCCCCAACAGGCACAGCTAAGTTTATACATAAATCCAGGTGACTTGACTGAGATCACATCAGCCACCCAACTTCTGTCACCCAGTGCCCTGTCCTGCCCATTCCTCAGGTCATGAAGAACTCCTCCAAAACTCAGTCTTCAGTGGTTATATAATAAATTCTTTGTTACACGGAAGAGCCAAAGTGCTCTTTTTCTCCAACTATTTTCCTGCTGTTGAATGTCCTGGCTACCTCCAATCTTCCACAAAGCTTTTTTTTTTTTTTTAATTAAAGCAACCCCAGTAGCAGTATGGAGTCTGGACCACTTAGCCAGCTATCACAATGGCTCAGAATGAGAGCCCAAAGTCAGATGGAGGCAGAAGGAATAGAAAGGAATAGACCAAATCAGATGCAGAAGAAAAAAGACATTTGGGCCCTTGGAGATACACATATGCCTGTTTTGCTCCACATCTAATAGCTTTTTCAAAACTTAGGTTTTTTGTTTTTCTTTTTACGATTTATTTATTTATTTTAGTGGGGGTAAAGGGCAGAGGGAGAGGAGAGAATCTCTAGCAGACTTCCCGCTGAGTGGGGAGCCTAAGGAGGGGCTCGATCCCAGGATCCTGAGATTGTGACCTGAGCTGAAATCAAGAGCCAGATGCTTAACTGACTGAGCCACCCCGGCAACCCCTCAAAATTTAATTTTGTGACGTAGTCACTTAACCAAGTTTGAATTCTTTATAATGTGCTTTCTTGAAACTTAGTAGAACACTCTGGTTTCTGGGCGATTGTTTTGTCTCTGTTTTCCCCTTGAGCAAACGCTGACTCTCTGTAAGTCTGGGTATTTGCTGTCAATGGCTTTGCACACTGCATGGTGCCTAGTGAAGACAGAGCTCAAGTCCCTAACTCCCTGGGGGTCCTCTGCCCTGAGGATACGTAGTGGGTTGCACACTTCTGCTGGAAGTCAATAGCTGCTGGAAGCAAAGAGCTCCCATTTCCAGCAGAATTGCTCGCATCACTAACTAAAAAAAAAAAAGAATTATCTTAAAACATTATGATTTTTCTCAACAGAAAGTCATCACTTTTACCAGGAAAGAATCTAAGTTTTAGTGTCTAGCTATGTTTTCCTGGAGAGACTACCTTCAGATCTAAGAACTGAGAGTCAAGACTCTGGAATATGGATATGTTTGTTTGGCTTCTTAAAGATAATACCAATGTTGTTTAATTCAAATTCAGAAATGATGACTCCTGATATTTTGCTGAGGGAGAGATATAATCAAAGCAAAAATACTTTGCAAGACCTCCACACGTGAACCATAGCCCTGCTTTGGTTGCCTATGCAAGATTTTAAAATGTCTTCTTAACACCTTGCCAAGCAAAAATAACATAAGCATCATAATGAATTCAGAAATCTGCTTTGTTCTCTTTCAGGTGCATGCTTCAGTCAAAACAGATTGCTTTTTTCGAGCATTCTAGAATTGGGTTGCCATCAGATTCTCAGCTCTTCAGCCTTGAGACCCTTCCTCAAAGTAGCAGCCATTTGCTAAGCAGGAAAAACGATTCTTCCAGATGCCCAGTTGCTTATTTTTCTATGTTAAATAGGATTGGCTCACTTCTAGGAGAATTTGGGAAAAAAATGTATCATCTCTACTTTCAGGTATGAGAGACAAAAGAGAGGTCCCTCAACAGGTGAAATGAGCTCTAAAGAGATAGCCAGCTCTGAATCTAAGGTTTTTCAAGTCACCTTCAAGTTATTTTGGACACAGATTTCTTAACCAACAACAAAAGGAAACTCGGAAATTTCCTTCTGCAATAGTTCTGTACTCCCTGAATTAGTCAAGGTCAAGGTCGGCTGTGAGCTTCACACCAAAGCCACACTTAATGTCTCAAGTTCAGGATGGTCAGAGCAAAGCAGAAGATAGAAGATTGCTGGAGCTTAGAACTGGAGAAAGTGGTAAGAAAACTCTTGATTGAGAAATAAGAAAGAGGACGTAAAAATCAGGGAAGCAAGCTGTGTAATGAAAACCAAATACTTTATTTAGGTCAATGAAGTACAAACTCAACTAAGATTGAGGTAATATTAAATACACCACCTGGGCCTACGGACAACTACTGCTCAAATGTCAGCAAATGTTGCCATCTTATTTCTTGTGCCTAGCTGTGACATGGGGTCCTTGCCAACCGTGTCTCAGTAGAGACACCCTTTAGATGCTGACTGGCACAGCATATGAAGGGAACATTCTCCCTGGTTCCTATTGTTCCCTTCACATCTGCCTCTCTGAGCTCTTTGACTCTATCAGTCACAGTGCTGTAAAGCAATGTAGCCAAATAGAAAGGACAAAGACAAGGGATTTAGGAAACTTGTTCTAGCCCTCTCTGTACCAGAACCCACAGAATAATCTCCAGCACATCTCATCAGCTTTCTGGGCCTCAGTTTCCTCTGTAGTCACATAAAGGATGTGGTCCAGATAAATCTCTTAAGTATTTATTCTCCTCCCACGTGGTCATACTTCTGGATTTAGGACTCAGGATCAAACAAATGAGATTCTGAGCTGTTCAAAAAAGCTCTCTGTTGGGTAAGAGAGAAGAACAGCCCAAAGCACACACAATTCACCGGGCCACGTGTTAAAGCCCGTTCTGGAAATGGGTCCGGTGGGGGTTTAATGGCGGCTGTGTTTGCCCACCTGCAGGGCACACATCCTGTTGTGCTTGAGCCCTGGATGGGTGTCCAAAGCTAACTAAACCCTCTTTAAACATCCTCATGATCTTTAAAAATTAGGGACAAGAGCCCCTCTGCTGCTTTCAGATGTCACAGCACTTAGCAAGGCCTCTTGGAAATATGCAAGAGACTCATGGCCTATGCTGTTCCCTCCTGACCCTAGTAATTCCTGATTCCCCAATATCATCCTTATCATAAGTAGTTGGAAACATGGACTGGGCCATCTCATATCATTGACCCAAAGCTGACTCTGGACCAAGAACTTGCAGTGCTTAATTTTAACAGAATTAAGATGAATTCTTGAGTGACCTGCTCAGGTCAGTACTATTATTATCTTCACAGCACAGATGAGAAAACTGAGTCCCTCACAGGCCTAGCAACTTGCTTACAGTCATCCAAATGAAAAGTGAATTCTAAGCTAGGGAGCCTGAAGTCCACACTTCAAAAAATGACAAAAGCGAACAAACAAAGAACTTTTATTTTGACATGATTTCTAACTTCAAGTTACAAGCATGGTGCAGAGAATTCCATATACCCTGTGCTCAAAATCTCCAACTGTGAACATTTTACTCCAATTTGCTTTATTTTTCTCTTCGTATGTGTAGACATATGTTTATGTGTGTGTAACACATAATACATATATACATATATATATATGATGTCTATAATCATTTTTGAACCATTTGAGAGTAGATGGCACACATGAAGTTTCTTTACCCCTAAATACTTCTGTGTGTATTCCTTAAAAACAAGGACATTCTTGGGGCGCCTGGGTGGCTCAGAGGTTTAAGCCTCTGCCTTGGGCTCAGGTCGTGATCTCAGGGTCCTGGGATCGAGTCCCACATCAGGCTCCCTGCTCAGCGGGGAGCTTGCTTCCCCCTATTTCTCTGCCTTCCTCTCTGCTGATTTGTGATCTCTCTGTCAAATAAGTAAACAAAATCTTTAAAAAAAATAAACAAGGACATTCTCATATAAACACGGTATAATTGTCACTATACTGTCAATTAACATTGAAATGATACAATTAGATCTTCAGATCTTATTTGGGTTCTGCCAATTTTTCCAGTTATGCCTGTTATAGAAAAAAGTCTTATGGTTCAAGATCAAATCCTTGATCACACATTGCATTCATTCGTCGCATCACTTTACTCTCTTAACCTGGAACATTCCTCAGTTTTTCTTTGTCTTTCATGATCTTGGCTCACTTGGTTAAATGGCATCTGCCACCTGTGTATATCTGCCTTTGCAATGAATCTCACACACAGAGTCCACACTCTTAACACTATATACAACTACCGCTGGGCAAGCGGCACTGTGGTCGCCAATGAAGATATGAAGAGCCTTATACAGAGAACTTACAATATTACTGGGAAGACAAGTGGGTGATGCATTACTTCTGCAATGATCCACAAATTGTTCTGTGAGCCCCGCAGATGACAAGAGTCAGAGGAATTCAGAGGTAGAAGTAGCTTCTGAGGCTTCAGGGCTCGTTGAGGAGGAGAGGTGGGAAAGCTGCTCCAACAAGGGAACTAGGAGGGAGGATGGCTCTGGCCATCACCAAGAGGTGGAAGGGGAGATTTTATTTAGGAGAGAAAGAATGAGCAAGGGAAAGAGCACGAGCTGGGGGAGGAGCTGACTCCCCGCTGAGCAGGGAGCAGGATGCAGGGCTAGATCCCAAGATCCTGCTGAAGGCAGATGCTTAACGATGGAGTCATCTGGGCGCCCCCTCCCCCATCTCACCAAGTCTTAACAGCACATACAGGTAGACATACGTGTTCTCAGGGCGTGTTCATGGTATTTCCAGTGCCAAGCCAAGGACATTTGGCCGGAGCACAGGTTCTCTATGGACGAATAGTGTGAGCTACGGTAGGAGGGGAGAGACTTGGGTGCTACATTCAGAAATTATTTTCACACCTTAGCACAGGGATTCTATCCTGTGTCCACACGTCAAAGTAATGGAATAAGAGGTAAAAATTCTGCCTCTCATTTCACTGGCTACTCCCAACTTCAAATCAGAATCTTTTCATACCACCATTTCCACCTGCTTCTATGGTAAGAACAGGCCCTGGCACTTCTCTGAAGTGCCCTTTGCCTCTAATCTGGCTCAGAACTAAAGTGCCCTAATTAAATGGAGACCTCATTATATTTTCCTATAATCTGCAGCGCAATCATAATGCAGTGATTACCTTGAACTATTATTGCACATACTTCCACCCACTTAGTGTTATATGTCTCCATACTTTAATTGTGTTTCAATGAATGTAATTCCATACCCTTCAATACTTAAATAATATTCACTTTAAATATAACTGCATGCCTGTAATTCTCCATAAGCACAAGTGCTCACGTGGCAAATACCAAAAATTACTACTGCTCTGGAGGTCGAAGAAACTAAACCATTCCTGAAAGAAATAAGTTGGCATTTTAATAAAATTTTAAAACATTGACGTTCATTACTAATTTATTTTTTCAAAAACACATTTTAAGAGGGTGACCTTTGTAACCTTAACGACAACAACAAAATCTTTAGAAGGAAGCAGTGATTCTCTAGAGGATTTTGTTGCTTACTAACCACTCCACCAGGGACTATGCTCCCATAGGGAATTGATTTTTTAAAGAAATAAAACTTTGCACTGATTTTATGTGTGTGTGTGTGTGTGTGTGTGTGTGTGTGTGTGTATTCCCCAAGCGTTTACTCTGGAAGAAACTCCCTAGAGAGTTTGATGGGTCAAAGGTGAATCTCAGAATCAATAACCAGGTAAACTGGCATGAAGGCCTTTGATCTGCTCTACTCAGCTGGACACGTCTTCTTAATACCCAGGAAGAAGAGTGACCTTAATGCTTATACTGTTTCTGGTGTGCAGTTTTAGAAAACCATATACTCCCTTCTTTCCACCAGGATCTGTCTCAGAGGATACTTTGTCTTTGGACAATTGTTTACATTCTGTTGTACTTACTAGTATAGCTACAACAGCTATTTGCTTTGGCAGGTATTTATTTCAAACATATGGCCAACAGTAACTTGGGCTGAAAAGTAATTATTTATGATAAATTAACTCATGACCTCGTGCCATAGGACAATGCTCCCAAAGAACCAGAGAAATGGTAATCTGCCCTTCCTTTCTAGTCCCTGATTTAAAAATACAGTCTGTGAGCTATAGACCTCAGCAATAAGTTTGTTAAGAGGAGCGAGAACTAAAACAGAATGCCATTTTGACCATCTTTGAGAAGAAGTGAACACAGTGTAAGTTTTATAAACCTTCCAGCTAGGTAAATCCTTCAACTTCAATCTCGGTCCCCCATTGTGAGCTATTCCAAACAAACTGTCCAGGAAGAGTGCTTTGCCATTATCACTGCTGGAAAGAATCAATGCTATTAAAATAACAATTCTTCCTGAAAAAAACAAGTCTGCAACATTGGCCACTCAACAAACCCATGGAAAAAGTGAAGCCATTATATAAATTTTTTACTGACGTTTTATCTCAAAAGGAGGGACATAAAGAGTGCAAAAGTGATGCCAAATGCACCCTTTGGGCTGAACCAGGAATTGTCAATCTGTGTTCCCTCATGGGTGGTTTGGCATGATGATGACTAAATGAACTCAATCAAATACTCTAAGCTTTAATGCATGCTGTATTTGAAAAGAAAGAAGGTAAATGTAGCCCATCTTGACGCAGTGAGTCATTCATCCAGATACCATGTTGTGGGTATGGTTAGGAAACACAAAAAGATAAACTGGGCTTCATCAAAATTTAAAACCTTTGCACTTCTGAAGGATACCACCAGACGGTGAAAAGACAACACACAGGAAGGGAAAAAATATTTACAAATTGTTGGGGACGGCGTGATCCGCCCCTCCCGCCATGCCACAAGCCGCCAGAAAACTTTGGTGGAGGTACCCATGAATGTGGATGAAAGTCCCTCCAGGCTTTCTCCACTAGGAATCTGGAAAGACATGTACCCTGTGGGCCGAGGCAATATGTCCTTTGTGTCCCTGGGACGTGCATCTGGGCAAGCGCTCATCCAAGGCATGGAGAGCAATGATCCTCCCTCAAAGTGAAAGAGCTCTGCAAAGTTGCAATCACCGACACCAAAAAATATATGTTTCCATTGTTCCTTGTCTGTTTAACTACCATAAATTCTTTGACACTATTTCTTCTTACTTTACTTACTCAAGTAAATACTTTTGTTTCTACTTACCATCATTAAAGACAGTTTAATCTTAGATATCCTGCAGCTCTATGGAGAAGATTGTCAGAGCTTTTAAATGGTTAAATAATGGGCTTAATATAAAAAATAAAACTATACTAACAAGGACATTGCCACACGCACTAAAGATCCATAATAAAGAGTTCTAAATCTAGTCATGGGAAAACAGGCTTGAGCAAATGCTTTTACCTTTGCAAAAGAAGTTATTTTCCTCCTTGATGCCAAACAGACTAACTTTTGGTCATTGTGTTAATAATGTAGCTAAAACTTTGTACATAACTCATCTAAGCCTTTCAATTGCTTTCTTGTTTGTAAAACCTGCTTAAAAAACACCATATCATTACTCTGCCCTTTATCATCTAAGCACCAAATGTAGAAACTGTGAAAAACCTTACTGAGCAACATGTCCTTGGTTTGGCTTAGGGAGTTAACTCTGAACTGTAGATAGGTGCACCTGCAAAAACATGTTTCACTGATCAAAGCACTATGTTTCTCTAACAAGGACACTGTGTAATCAAAATTCA
>PITA01020339.1:0-35259 GCA_004023965.1 Spilogale gracilis
AAGCCTCCAGACCCTCCAATTTGTTTCTACCTTTTTGCCGATGTTCTTTGTCTCTCGTGGCGGTCCAGAAGTGGGAAATATCACATTTCAGGCTGGTTTCATGGGTGTTCACGGTGGTCTTGTAGTGGTTTTTTTTGCTGGAATTCAGCTCTCTTCAGGGAACTCCCCGAAATGCGGTCACCTGGCCTTCCGCCATCTTCGAATCCCCCATAAATATCACTTATAAACGTTTGTTGATTGAATGAATTAGCAAATAAATGAATGAATGAATTGATATTTTATAACCATATAGTAAGTAATCTCTATGAACTATAATATTTATATATAATTTCCTGTTTTGAAGCCTTCAAGTTTAACAGACACAATGAAAATAGCTACTTTTGATCCTGTAATGGACATAAGCCCTTTGTCTGACATCCCAACAGTTATTAAATTAAGAAAACTACAGAAGAAGGTCAAGCACATCCTATTTCACTGGCTGGATTACTACAGATTTGCACTGGGTCAGTTATGGAATCCATTGTATTGCTCCACATAACCTGTTCCCATCATTAGACTTTCAGAAGATCAACATTTGAATGCCTCTTCCTTCCAAGGTTCCCAAGGTAGTGAGTTTGTAAACTGTAAAACAATATACATATAGATTCTTATTATGGATTTAGGTGATTACCCATAGCAAAAAAATCAAAGAAGATGACCTTAATTTCACTTCCTTTCCTTTTTTGGAGAAGATAATCAATTTGATTAACAGTGTTTTCATAAAGGAAGTTTCTTACATATTCATATTTTTTCAGAAAATACTCTTATCCCTTATTATTCACAGTAATGAGGTTCTATAAAGTCTCCACAAACACTGAATTAGCCAATATTGAACCATTGCTCCTAGGAGAAATCCAGAGTGAGGTTCTTGTTCGCCTCTGATCACTGTATTTCTGTCAACCTGTCAATACATAAACATATTTTATGTGTTTATGTCGGAGACATCTTATTTAATATATATTGTTGGGACATTAACAGTGAACTCATGGCCAATAGCACTATAATTCATGCCTGAACTAAGCTTATTTGACACCTGTGTTTTCTTTGTAAGGACCATCACAGCTATCTTGCACTTTGGAATGCTAGACAGTACTTCAGTACTACACTTGCAGTCCATTTTTAAACAGCAGAATCACCAACAAAAGGCACAAAAAATGCAAAAAAAACTTTGGCACTCAAGAGACCACAGAAAGAGACCACATGCTTAGAGTATGAGATTGGAAAGCAAGAAGGCAGAGCATTGCCTTGTTCAGCCACAACTCGGATATTGCAAAATGCAATTTCGGTTTTTCATAGCTGCACGTGAAAGTGCTGCAGATATTGATGTAGGGTTACAGATAAACTGTAGCTAATAGGCAAATTCACAAGTACAGAATCTGCAAATAAGGAGGATTGACTATAAGCTAAACCCAAAAAAGCAAGCTTCGCCACTTGAAGAAGTAATTTGCTACTTCATGATGGCATACCGTAGAGTATTCCAAAGGATTTGCCATAAATGTTTTACACAGAAATTGAGAAATGGAAATCCTTATCCCACAGGGGCATGGCTGGGTGGGGGTAATTGAGCTGCTGGGATGGTTGATTACACCTGCAAGCAGCCTAGTAAGTTTACAATGTGCCATTCCAATATATCATTTTCTTTTTTTATATTAGATATTCTATGATAAGAATCTATATGTATAAGGGTTGACAGTTTATCATTTTCTAGATGATTAAAAAGAAAAGGCTGGGAAGCATTGGTCTATTGCATGGTCAAAGCATAGTCTTCAGAGCTAAACAGACTTGTTCAAAGCCTAGTTCTGCCTGTTTCTAGCTGGGTGAACATGGACTTTTCTGTGAAATCATGAAAATAAGAGTACTCACTTCAGAGGGGTGCTTACTTCAGTTGGATAAGGCATTCAAAGTGTTTGACACATTACATGGCACAAGGTAAGCACAGACAATCAAACTGCCATGGGTTAGGTTTGTTGGTAACTGAGACATTTTCCTTATGACCTAGATGCTGTGCATGCCCTGGGCAATGAGGAAGTGCATTTAAAATAAGAGAACCAACAGAAAGGCACTTCTGTAAGTGGGTGAAAGAACATCCAGATTATTGCAACCAACTTAAGCCATACAGCTCAGCCTCCAGATGCCTTGGTTCACTGAACATTTTCAGTGATGTATATTCTGTTTATGTTTCAGGAATAGACTCCCTGCACATTGGAAAAATGCCTGACCTTCCAAAAAAAGTGTCTCATCATCTCAGGAGACAAAATGTCTCATCAGCAAGATTTCCTCTGAAACAGAGTGCAGAGGAAAAAGATGAGTATAAGGAGTATCTTCGATACCGGAATACCTTCCTAAAACTAAAAGGTGTCTTTAAGCCCGCGCCTCTCTTTTGCACCCAGAAGACCCCAGTCAATGATCAGTCCTTCAGGTACTGGCCTCATTTGTCTTAATAATTCATAGTACAGTTTATATTCAGAAGAGCTTCAGATGGATATCTCATTCAGTCCACCTACAAATACCAAGCAAGACCTGTTAAGTTGCTTCACACAAGGGTGCTTTCTAAGCAGGGTGGGTTAAGGTGTCATAACTTACGGGCTGTCAGTGAAATATTTTTCCTAAAAGTGGGACAAATTTACATGCCTAGATTCAAGCATTTGAGTTCTCTCCACCCTGCTTCCCAAGAGGAATTCTAATCAATCAGGAATCAAGACTCAGTTTGTTTTCATCTCTCTAGTGAGCACATATTGAAACCTGGCCATAGGTTTGGGCTGAAAACTCCTGACTCTGTGTTTGGTGACGGTACATGAGGGCCAGGAGTGGTTGCTTAGCCTTGCCTTCTCGTGCAGTTCTCCTGAGAGAAATGTGTCGTTGTTTTCTGCATCAGCGGAAAAAGCCAAGTTCTCTATGCATTTCTAGCTCTGAGACTAGCTTCCAAACAGGGATGCTTTCTACCTCAGGTGTCACCTCCATCCAGGTCCAGGTGGCAGGGGGGAGGTGAGGGGTGTCAGAGGGGTAGGTTGTCTCTACACTGTAATCTACACTGGGTGGCAGCTTTCAGAAGCCCCAGAAGCAGCCTCGCCCCCTCCCACCACCTGTACTACAGGCCAGCTGGGCAGACATCTGCTAAGAACCCCAGGGACTGAAAATTCCTAGGGCTTCCAACCCTAATATTGCTTCAGTAACATCATTGAAAATAATAAATTTAAAGAAAAGTGGCAAATGCCATAAGGTAAAAAGCAATCTCAAGCAAGTATTTAAAGCATAGACGAGGGCACCTGGGTGGCTCAGTTGGTTAAGTGTCTTCCTTTGGCTCAGGTCATGGTCCTGAGATCAAGCCCCACATTGAGCTCCCTGCACAGCAGGGAGTCTACTTCTCCCTCTCCTTCTGCCCCTCCTCCTGCTCATGCTCTCTCTCTCTCTCAAATAAATTTTTAAGAATCTTAAAAAAATAAAACATTGGGCTCGGGACTGAGGCTCTCCAGGTAAGGCTCCCCAGGTTGCTCCATCCACAGATTCATGATTTTCTGCCATTTCTTGGCAAAAATGGCAACTAATGGTGCTGTTCTGAAGAGACTGGAACAGAAGGGTACAGAAGCAGATCAAATTATTGAATATTTAAAGCAGCAAGTTGCTCTTCTTCAGGAGAAAGCAATTTTGCAGGCAACTTTGAGAGAAGAGAAGAAACTTCGTGTTCAAAATGCTAAATTAAAAAAAGAAATTGAAGAATTAAAACAAGAGCTAATTCAGGCAGAAATTCAAAATGGAGTGAAACAAATACCATTTCCTTCTGGTACTCTGCTGCAAGCTAATTCCATGGTCTCTGAAAATGTGATGCAGTCTAAACCAGTAACAGCTATAACTTCTGGTGCCAAAGAACAGATAGGAGGAGCGGGAGAAAAAGAAGATGAAAGAGAAAATTGAAGTGAAAGGGGAGAAAAAGGAGAAAAAACAGCAATCGGGAGCAGGAAGCACTGACTCTAAGCCAGTAGATGTTTCTCATCTGGATCTTCGAGTTGGTTGTATCATCACTGCCAGAAAACACTGTGATGCAGATTCTTTATATGTGGAAGAAGTAGATGTTGGAGAAACAGCCCCAAGAACAGTTGTCAGTGGCCTGGTGAATTATGTTCCTCTTGAACAGATGCAAAATCGGATGGTGATTTTACTTTGTAACCTGAAACCTGCAAAGATGAGAGGGGTAATATCTCAAGCAATGGTGATGTGTGCTAGTTCACCTGAGAAGGTTGAAATCTTGGCACCTCCTAATGGGTCTGTTCCTGGAGACAGAATTGTTTTTGATGCTTTTCCTGGAGAGTCTGACAGGGAGCTGAATCCTAAGAAGAAGATTTGGGAGCAGATCCAGCCTTATCTCTTTACTAATGATGAGTGTGTGGCTACTACAAAGGAGCTCCCTTTGAGGTGAAAGGGAAGGGAGTATGTAGGGCTCAAACTATGACCAACAGTGGAATAAAATAGAATAAAATGTTTCATTTACTTAACTATATTGGAAAAAACTTACATAACAATAAAAAGAAATACATGTGTCACTTGTACCCAAAATAAAAAAAAATTAAAAAAATAAAACATTGGCAGCAGATTTCATAAATGTTATTAAGCAAGCAGTCCTACCTGACACCTTCCCATGGAATTCATTCAGCTAAAAACTGTCATCTGCTGCATACAGGCATCTGGGCAGTCAACAACACAAAGACTTGGTCCTTATTCTCCGACTTCAAAGTATTAATGTATACCATTAATCCATGGAAACTAAGGAAATAAGTGCAGAGAACAGAAGGGCAGAAGAGAGAGAATGCTGAAGAAATATTGTGGCAGGAGAGATTTTTTTTTTTGAAAGGGCTTTTTTCCAGGAGCCTTTAAATAGGGTCTGGAGTGATTGGGAGAATTGGGAGAGGCAAGTAGGGAGAGATGGTGCTCCAGGGGAAGATGTGTAATAAGGACGGTGATGGTACTAATAATATCAGGGATGGCTAACATTTACTGAGTGCTCACTAGACACTAGGTACTATGCAAAGCACTGTACTTGCAGGATTTAACTGAGTTCTCATAACACATCTAAGGGGTACAATTATAATTAAGCCCATGCTGCCCTCATCACCCTGCAAAGACACAGCTGGTGAACAGAGCAGGGATTTGAGCAAAGGGATATAGAGGGGCCATTGCAGGCAAACTGAAGGAATGCTGAGAAGTTTGGTTTTCCTGGTGCTTAGGGTAGGGAAAATAGGATGAATAGGATTGGGGCCAGATCGTGGAGGGCCTTGACCCCAGGCCAGAGCTGGGTACAAGTAGCAAAATTAACCCAATCCTTTAAAATCTGCAATGATGCAGCAAGCAGACACTGTGTGAGGCAGGCCTAAGGTGTTTATTCAGACTCTCAAATTTCCTGTGAAAAGTCAAAACCCAGTCATTTCACATTTAAATGTAGAATTACTTTTATGGCTTGGTTATATTTTGCAATGATATCTGAAGAGATTAATATTAATTCAATAAGGTCTCCATTTATTTCTGTAAAAACTTAATGGAAATTTTTTAAATCTACAATTGGACTCTAAATCTTGAAATAAGCGTAAAGGCTTAAGCACCATAAATGAGAAAATCCATCTTCCATGCATCACTTCTCTATATTGTTTTCATGCTCTAGTTCAGTTTCCAGACAAATCCTGTGCATGGAGGACAGGCTGACACCAGGCAGAGGGGAAACACCCTGATAACACACTAGCAGGGGATCTCAGCTCTGAAACTTCAACAGGCGTGTACTTCTCCAAGCCTCTGGTTCTCTGTCCATAGAATAGGGATAATAATACCTACTTCGCAAGATTGTGAAAGAATTAAATAGAATAAAGCATGCCAAGTTTTTAGCACTGTCTACCATCCTATAACGCCCCAATATAAGCCATTCTGTTAGCGAGAGATATATACTATTTTATTGTATGTTTAAGAAATTCAGATTGTGGGTGCCAGGGTGGCTCAGTGGGCTAAAGCCTCTGCCTTCAGCTCAGGTCATGATTTCAGGGTCCTGGGATCAAGGCCGGCATCGTGCTCTCTGCTCAGCAGAGAGGTCTGCTTCCTCTGCTCTCTCTGCCTGCCTCTCTGCCTACTTGTGATCTCTCTCTGTCAAATAAATAAATAAAATTTTAATAAAATTTTAGATTGTTTCCTGTCTTGCTAATTTTGGCCATTCTGACTGGTGTAAGGTGGTATCTCAGTGTGGTTTTGATTTGAATTTCCCTGATAGCTAGTGATGAAGGGCTGTGGAGAAAGGGGAACGAACCCTCTTACACTGTTGGTGGGAAGGCAAGTTGGTGCAGCCGCTTTGGAAAACAGTGTGGAGATTCCTTAAAAAATTAAAAATAGGGGTGCCTGGGTAGCTCAGTCATTAAGCATCTGCCTTGGGCTCGGGTCATGATCCCGGAGTCCCGGGATCAAGCCCCGCATCGGGCTCCTTGCTTGGCGGGAAGCCTGCTTCTCCCTCTCCCACGCCCCCTGCTTGTGCTCCCTCTCTCGCTGTGTTTCACTCTGTCAAATAAATAAAATCTTAAAAAAAAAATAGAGCTACCCCATGACCCTGCAATTGCACTACTGGGTCTTTACCCCAAAGATACAGATGTAGTGAAAAGAAGGGCCATGTGTACCCCAATATTCATAGCAGCAATGGCGACAATCACCAAACTGTAGAAAGAGCGAAGGTACCCTTCAGCAGATGAATGGATAAAGAAGATGTGGTACATATATACAATGGAATACTACACCTCCATCAGAAAGGATGAATATCCAACTTTTGTAGCAACATGGACTGTATTGGAAGAGATTATACTGAGTGAAATAAGCCAAGTAGAGAAAGTCAAGTATCACATGGTTTCACTTACTTGTGGTGCATAAGGGGTAATATAGAGGACAGTAGGAGAAGGAAAGGAAATGGGAAGTAGGGTAATCTGGGGAGAGAAATGAAACATGAGAGACTTTGGACTCAGAAACAAACTGAGGATCTTGGAGGGGCGGGGTTGGGGGGATGGGAGAGCCTGGTGGTGGATACTGAGGGCACGTATTGCATGGAGCACTGGGTGTGGGGCATAAACAATGAATCTTGGAACACTGAAAAAAAATAAAATAAAATAAAACAACAAAACAAAACAAAACAAAAAAACCCACCTAATTTCATTTTTCAATAAAACTTCTTGTATTGGGGGGGAAAAAAGAAACTCAGATTGACTCTCTATACCTGTCAGTATATTGAGAGTCTTTGAATTCTTTTTTTTTTTTTAAGATTTTTATTTATTTATTTGACAGAGAGAGAGAGAGAGAGAGAGAAACAGAAAGAGGGGCAACAAGCACAGGGAGTTGGAGAGGGAGAAACAGGCTTCCCTCTGAGCAGGGAGCCCAAAGCAGGGTTTGGTCCCAGGGTTGAACCCTGGGATCATGACCTGAGCCAGAGGCAGATGCTTAATGACTGAGCCACTCAGGTGGCTCTGAATTTTCTTTCGTTATTTTTTCCATCATTATTCACCCTGAGTATTCTAAATATACTTGTTCGTAAGTACTATTTAGATTTGCTCTATTGTTTTAATTTTGTCTAGATCGAATCCATTTTCTGACTTGGTTTTGTGGGTTACCTTTGTTAGAATTAGCTTTCTTGGTATGTTTTGGAATTTTTGATTCTAGGCTCATCTTGAGTGGGAAGATTTTCCTCTTTCTGTGGTGCATATGTATGTCTGTGTATTGAGTGTACTTTGAGTGTGTGCGTTGTGTGTGTGTGTGTCTGTGTGTGTGTTAGCTCCTCCCTGAGTTTTCAGTTGCCACTGCCCAGAACCCCGAGGCTTCACTTTCAGAATCTGATTACAGTGGGGTGGCATCCTGCCCCATGAATAGAAGAATATTGCAGACCAGCTCTCCAGGCCAGCAAGCAACTTGGTCTAGTCCTGGTTGATAGGCACACTAGCTGACCCATTGGAATTACTCAGAGATGCTCAGAGAATGCCTTTTCAGAGGTCCTGATGTTGGTGTGCTCTGTATTTACCTGTGATAGGCTTCCGTAGACAAAAGTGGGGATGAAGAGTAAGTGGTCATGGGAAAGTAAGAAGATGTTACTAGGACTGGGACTTCTGGCCGCCTGTTCTTTACAGGATGGAGATTCCAAACGTGCCCGGTTTATTTGATGATAACTGTGTCCTGCTGTCCAAGTTCTCTGCTACTGTCCAGCCACTTGCAAAGGTGGTATTCTTAGGTCTCTTGTCCCCTTATCACTAGTATTATGCACCAAATCATACATGCTTAAAGCTTTTTTTTTTAAATAATGTGCTCTTTGGTATGTAAGATAGCTAGCTCTAGAAATAGCATTAATATCTTTGAAGAGGAAAAACAAAGTGGAAGTATTTGCCCTACCAGATTTCAAGACCTTTTAGGAAGTAATAGTAACTCAGATAGTGTGGTATTGGCACCAGACTATTTAGATCAATGGAACAGAATAGAGAGCTCCAATCAGACCCAGACAATGTGGAAATTTGATATACAACAGAAATAGCAATACAAACCAGTGAGGGAAGAATGGATTAGTCAGTCAATGGTGTTGGGACAACTGGTTATCTATCTACCTACCTGTCTATCTTAGATTCCTCCTTCCCATAATAAACTGAAGGTGGACTAAAGAGCTAAACATAAAAAAACAAATAATAAAATATTTAGAAGAAAACATAAGTAGAATATTTTCATCACCTTGAGGTAGAAAATAAATTCTTGAACCAAACACATACCAAAAAACAGAAACATAAGAGAAAGCATTAAGTTTGACTACATTAAAATAAAAGCCTTATATATGAAAGAAGGAAATGTACAAACATTTCATTGCAGCAGTTTGCAATAGTTGAAAACAGGAAACTACCGTGGCATTGGGGTAGCTCAGTCAGTTGAGCGTCTGACTTGTGATTTTGGTTCAGATCATGATCTCATAGGTGGTGGGATGGAGCCCTGCATTGGGGTCCGTGCTCAGCAGGAAGTCTGCTTGGGATTCTCTCTCTCTCCTTCTCCCTTTGCCACTCTCCCCACTCATCCATCACTCCCTTTCTTTCTGTCTAAAATAAGTAAAGTTAAAAAAAAAAAAGATGAAACTACTCAAATTTCCATAACCAAGAGGATGTATGAATTTTTTTGTTGTAGACACCTGCCATTTGTTTTGACCATCCAGCATCTGAATCTACTTTCCATCTGGGTGTCTGGGGACTCCCCTACTTGCCAAGGCAGAGCATGCTTCCACTATAGATGACAAAAATGCCAGATTGTTTCTTTTTTGGTCCTGTCTGAAGCTAGGGCCCATGCACATGACCCAGGTACCACCAGCCCGATGAGCCTGCCCCAGATTTTCATGCAGCTGCAGGGAGTGCCCAGACCCACTAGGCAGCAAAGGGTGTCAGCTGCACATGGCTCCCAGAGGCTGCAGGAGCTGTGGTTCTCACTGTAGTGTTCTGGGTCTCCAGGACCAGGAGCTGTGGCTGTGGCGCCCCTAGTGGGCAAGTTTTACAGCATGATTTGGGACATTTTCCCAGGTCAGTGGACCCTGCAAGTCTGATTCTTCCACCTTTCCAAAGATTTTCTGAATTCTTTAATATATTCCTTTGTTTTTGTTTGTTTGCTTAAATTAGCCAGTTTGTTTCTGTTGCCCTCAGCTAAAAACCTTAACCCTGATAGTTTATGGATTATTACATATTATGTAACATACATGAAAATGGATACATCAAAATCAGGGTAAAAAATTGGGTGTAATAAAGAGGAGTCCTCAGGTCTGTAAGTTGCATATGAAATTATAGTAATTATATGTATATATATAATGTAATATATATATACATATATATAAAATGTAGTATACTAAGATTTGATTAAGCTGGGTGGTTATGTACAAAGCTATTTTTTTCTTCACTTTTTAATATGTAAACTAATCTAGCACATGCGCACACTGATACACACATGTATAAACTTTTACTATGAATACAGAACTACTCAGAATCTGAAGGTTTCAAAGCAACAGTATTGATATTATTTGCTTCTCTTTCCAAAAAAGAAGTTCCATTTCTTAGTGGGCCTGTATCTAAGTTCACTAATACACATTATGACAAGAAAGGGACCAAAAAACGATGTTGAAAATAGATCTAGTAGTGCATGAAGGTGAGAACTGAAATAACATTATATTTACATGTGTGCGTTTTCCTGTCACAAGGAAATATACAATCATCTTTTCTCAGAAATGTGCTTGAGGCATCAAGACTTTTTGAAAAGCACAACTTCAACAAACTGGGCATTTATTACATTTACTAAGTTCCTCGGGTTCAGCATAAAGAAAAACAAAGCCAATACTGAATATTCTAATGATAATTTAAAAAAAAAATACTCTTCTACAGCGCCTGGGTGGCTCAGTGGGTTAAAGCCTCTGCTTTCAGCTCAGGTCATGATCTCAGGGTCCTGGGATCGAGGCCCGCATCGGGCTCTCTGCTCGGCGGGGAGCCTGCTTCCTCCTCTCTCTCTGCCTGCTTGTGATCTCTCTCTGTGTTTCAAATAAATAAACAAAATCTTTTTTTCTTTTAAGATTTTTATTTATTTATTAGAGAGAAACACAGCTAGAGAGGGAACACAAGCAGGGGGAGTGAGAGAGGGAGAAGCAGGCTTCCCACTGAGCAGGGAGCCCGATGTGGGACTCGATCCCAGGTCTCAGGGATCATGACCTGAGCCGAAGGCAGTCGCTTAACCAACTGAGCCACCCAGGCGCCCCATAAATAAAATCTTTAAAAAAAAATACTCTTCTAGCTACCCAGGAATACCAGTTTTAAGTAATGTAATTAAAATATTTTATTTAACAAATTTCAGCATCACATAAAAATTCTTTAAGTGTAATTAAAATTTGCAAAGTTTGGTTTTATAAGCCTCATAACCTCCCTAGAAGTTTTGTGGAAACATAAACTTATCCCTATAAGTTAATCCCTACATTATAGATGTTAATACTGAGACATAAAGAAGTCAGAAGATTTATAGTCACGTTGAGAGTTAGTGGATAGAAGACAGATCCAAATTTAGCTTTCTGATTTCCATTCTGGCTATTTGGTTACATGGTTTATCCAGTCTACTAACAGTCATAAATCAGCTCAAAAGTATGCTGTAGGGACGCCTGGGTGGCTCAGTTAAGCAACTGCCTTCGGCTCAGGTCATGATCCCGGAGACCCGGGATCGAGTCCCACATCGGGCTCCCTGCTCAGTGGGAAGCCTGCTTCTCCCTCTCTCACTCCTCCTGCTTGTGTTCCCTCTCTGGCTGTGTTTCTCTCTGTCAAATAAATAAAATCTTTAAAAAAAAAAAAAAGTATGCTGTAGGTGTTTCATCTCCAGTCAGTGGGCCATTGTAATGGAAAAAAATACACACAGGTTCAAGTTCCAGCTTTGGCAGTTACTACTTGTGTGCTTTAGTAGAATTACTGAATTTCCTGAGCCTCAGTTTTCCCCATTTGTGAGACTGGAATAAAGTGAGTATCTTACAGATGAACCTCAATGCGTTCTTCTTGCATTTGTCAAACTGCAATTAACGCTCTAAGTCTCATTCTTAACTGGTCAATTACTTGTACTCATTTGGATTAATCAAGTCTTCTGAACATATAACTTATGTTTGTTTCAGAGCCATAGGTGCTTATGTATCTGAAAAGGTTTTCATTCGATTCTTTTAGTGTATTGAGAAGTGTTTAACATGTTGGCACACAAAGTTCTGTCCAGAATTAAACTTAAATGTTTTACCAAAGTAGCCACTTTGGTTTCTTCTAAAGTCATATTCTTTCTGTCCTCTCAGTTCTTTTGTTTGTTTATTTGAGAGAGAGAAAGAGAGGGAGCAGAAGCACGAGCAGGGGAAGGGGCAGAGGCAGAGGGACAAAAGCAGACTCCTGGCTGAGCACAGAGCCCAACGTGGGGCTCAATTCCCAAGACCCCAAGATCCTGACCTGAACTGAAATCAAGGGTCGATGTTTAACTGACTGACCCACCCAGGCACCTTTGTCCTTTCAGTTCTTTGAACATGATTTCTAACCATTACATTTCTAGGCTTCCTCCTCCTCCCATTAAGACCAAGGATGCGTGGTGGTTTGATCTTCAGCTGCTCTGTCCTGTGGTCCTCAGAAGGACATTGTGTGGGCAGGAAGGGGGCACATGCCAATGTAGCACTTCCAATATCCCTGAAGTGACAGACCTGGAGTATGACCACCTTATAAGCCACAAGCTGTCCTCCATAGATCAGCTCATCATAGTCCACGTGTTCTCAGCTAGTGAAACGGACAAGACCACAAAAGAAATGGCCAAAGTGTATAGGAAACTGAACAGATCTAAAAGCATGCCTTGCATTCAGGTGAGTGTGTATAAAATATATTGCGAATTATGTTTATTTGGATGTTACATCTTATGACATTTCCTCAGCCACACCAAGGGCCATGGAGGAATTTCTCCCCCACTCTTTAAATTGAGGTATGACCTTCATATAATGGAGGTCACACATCTTAAGTGCATATACTTAATGAAGGTTTATGTATGTGTCCACCTATATAATAACCACCCAGATCAAGATATAGAATATTCTCAGACCCCAGAAAGCTCCTTCTTGCCCTTTTCAGTCAGTTACCTACCCACCTCCCACCCCTGGGAACCACTTTTCTGACTTCCATCACCATAAATTAGTTTTGTCTGTTTTAGATCTTCATATGCATGGAATCATAGTGTGCACATTTTGAAACACAGTGTACGTTGTTGTGCTGCTTTTGCCAGGCCTGGCAGCGTCCTCCCATCTTGCCCCCATGACAGGCACTACTAATCCAGCCTCCTTTTCAGTGAGACTGGACTGGGCCCTAAACTCCTTTCCTGACTGCAGGGCAAGCAACCATTACCAGCTGACTTGAGTAACGCATGAAGCCTTTTCCCCATGAGAGCCTTTACCCACAACACATTTAATGAGTATTCTCTAAGCCTTGTTGATTCTATCACTGTGACTTTTTTTTCCCATTCAGGCCTTTTTCCGATCCCGCTGTGTTTGCCTGTTTCAGGCCTTCGTCACCTCCCATCTGATTCTCTCCAGTAGCCTCTCTGACGAGTTTTCCTGCCTCTGGTCTTGGTGCCCCTGGTAATTGCTATATGTTGCTGGGTGTTCTTTTTAATATACGGACACAACAGCATCATTTTCCTGCTGATAGTCTTCGAAGGACTTCCCTCAGGCCAAATCCAGCTTCTTTAGTGTGACATTGAGGGCCCTCTCTCAGTGGGGCTCCTCCCACCCTGACTGCTCAGTTCCCTGTCCCAAACCCAGTGATAGTCCCAGGGGACATATGAAAGAACCTATGCTGAGCCCAGGTCTGAAGCAGGTGGGAGCCGAGGGCTTGGGCCATGTTGCTCTTGTGGAGATGCTGCCACTGAGTAGCCTTTTAAGATGTTGCCCTAAATAGCCCTGAGCTTCTTTAGAGGGATGTTACAACATATTTTCCAGCTTAGTGTCCCCTATATGAAGCCCGATGTGAAAATTCTTTCTGAATGAGAAGCTTTACTTCCCGTGAGGATCCAGAATGTTTCCTCTTCCCCGATAATGAGATTTTTGGTGCCCAACTGGGTTTCTCTTTTCTCTTTGCCTGGAAGTACAGAGCAAAGTGTATTATAACAACAGAGTAAGAACTTATGGGCCACTTATCTGAAATCCAGTTCTTCTTTTGGATCCAGAACTTCTATTTATACTGAAATTTTCCCATCAAAAAAATTCTTTTAAGTTACAATTTTCTCTGATACTATTCTTACTTCCTATAAACCACCTCCAGTCCTTTGCTACAAAGGCAGAGTATAAACAAATCTAAAATGCAAGTTTTGATAAAGGAAATATTATTTCATCCAGCAGAATTGGTAGCGGCCTTGCAGGAAAGTGGCATGTCATTTGGTAACTCTCAATGGTGAAGAAATAGAATGCAGGCATAACTGGCTGGGTATCCCAGGGTACCCAAGATTCTTTTTTAGATCATAAAAACAAAGAGAATGTTCTCATACCAGGGATTCTAAAGGGACTACAAATAAGAATGGAGAAGATTGTAAAACATGTAACTTTCACCTGAGAATTCCAGTCTCCATCCAAAGGGTGGCCTGGTCGGACCAGGGTCTTGGCTCCCACTTCCTTCTCTTCCATTCCACCTAACCAGGGAACCAGGAGGCCTGTGTGATGCTGAAATGTTAAGCTGCGCTCAGAAGATGGCAGCAATGGAATTCATGGGATACTGTGGTGGAAACAGCAAGGGTGTAGACTAAGCTCCTAAAAGGGAGGCCTGATCCACAGGGGGATTGGGGTGGATTCTGGGAGCATGGGGAGCCCTGGTTCTGGGGCTGGCAGCCCCACCCATCCAGCCTCCCCTGAAGCCAGTTTCCTCTGCCCAGAGCTGGAAGCTTCTTGATGGCAGGGCCCTGTCTCGCTCACCATTATAGCCCTAGTGCCTGTCCCGGGGCTGAGTACGTGGTTAACATCTACAGTGTATTTGTCAAGTGAATAAATGAACCAACAAATGAGTGAATGTTTCTTTAGCCTGAAGGCCACATATGAGGGTATCTGGTCACTGCTAATTCTTTCTTGGTCTCATAGGGACCATGGGCTTGTGAAAGGAACTCGGTCTCCCCTGGAGAGACAGACAAGTTGAGCAAATGAGAGAGTCAGGAGGATTTCAGCTCCTCGCTAGAAGTACAATACAGTGCATTAAATCCCAAGGGCTCTGATATACTTGATGGAGACAGTACCTGCCCTCCCCCCAACCCCCACGCTTGGCATCTAGTAGACACACAGTAAATGTTCACTGATCTGGTCTGAAATCGCAAAGTCAGAATAAGATAAAGAGAGCCAATATTTATTGAGTACTTGTTGTGTTGCAACCACTATTTACCTGGAATACTGTTTCATTCTCAAAACAGCCATGAATGGCTGGCTGTCTGCATATGAGTCCATTGAGTGCAGGTCGATACCTGAGACAGGACAGATAGGTCACTTGTCGAAGGTTAATTAGTCAGGAAGGGGTGGGACTGAGAGTCGCACTAGGCAGTCTCACTCCAGGACCCATGCTCTTCAGCACCTGCTCTGCCATGTAGGCTTGTGGAGCAGGAAAAGTAATGGCGAACGGGGGCAAGAGTGGAATCAAGTGAGATGAATGGATTGGGAGGAATGGCACATATCCCGCACCTCAGAAGTGTGTGCTTGGGTGTGTGGAGGCAGGAGAGCATGAAAGGGGCTTCGTGTGTGTGCTCAGCAGGAATCATGTGGGCAAGTACAACTGATAAAGGAACCATGCCTGGCTGACCTCTTTTAACAATGAGGAAATAATCCCCCAGTACTAGTAATACCTACTGAGGATGAAGCTTTTTTTTTTTTTTAATTTCATTTGGGCGCCTGGGTGACTCAGTGGGTGAAAGCCTCTGCCTTTGGCTCAGGTCATGATCTCAGGGTCCTGGGATCGAGGCCCACGTCGAGCTCTCTGCTTGGCAGGGGAGCCTTCTCCCTCCCATCTCTCTGCCTGCTTCTCTGCCTACTTATGATCTCTCTCTCTCTGTCAAATGAATAAATGAAATCTTAAAAAAAAAAGATCTCATTTGTTTATTAGACAGAGAGAAACACAGCTAGAGAGGGAACACAAGCAGGGTGAGTGAGAGAGGGAGAAGCAGGCTTCCTGCCGAGCAGGGAGCCCAATGCCGGCTCGATCCTGGGACTCTGGGATCATGACCTGAGCGAAAGGCAGACACTTAATGGCTGAGCCACCCAATCACGCTGAGGATGAAGCTTTTTTGATAGCACATTCTGTATATTTATTCATTCAGGTGACAAACATTCACTGAGCTCCTACAACATGCTGGGAGTGGGATAGCAACTTGAGACAGAAAAATGAATTAGACCCTGATCTTGTCCTCAAGGAAAAGACAGTCCAGAGAACAGTCATGACATGTGACATGGTGACATGAGTGCTGGGTTAGAAGTATGAACAGAACATTGAGGCAAGAAGTGACTTGTAGGACTAGTAAGACTTGTAAGACTAGTAAGAATTAGCTGAGTGAATATTTCCCACAAACTACGTTTTGGAAGTCATGTTGGAAAACTGCACATTGGAAGACAAGAGGATAGCAAGCTACAGGATGAACCTGGGAGGTGGGAAAGACATCAGTATTCTGGGGTGCATGTTGAGGGAGTTAGCAGCTAATGAAGGTAGCAGAGACCTAACTGTGAGGTTCAGTAAGGAACCCCAACTCTCCTTGAAAAGGAAGAGGAGTCATTGAAGGATTTTAGGCAGAGAAGTGAAATGAAGAGATTTTGTATTTTAGAAGGATCATTTTGACAGAATATTCCAGAAAAGATCAGAATGACAGACCTCATATCTCATTTACCCATATGAGAAATGGTCAGGCAGTGGTGGCTGTGGGAGTGGAAAAGAGTGCAGAGTCTGAGTGGTAGTTAGAAGCAAGACTCTGTACGATTTGATACGTTGGGTGAGGGAAGAGTTTAAGATGTCTCCAAGCTTCTTGTTTGCAGTTAGAAGAACAGTACTATTTTTAGAGGTAGGGAATTCAGAAGGATGAGGATAAGTTATTTTTACTATATGACAAACCAGCCCCAGAACTTACAGTCCTAGTACAGCAACCACATATGTGCTCACGACCTGCTCAGAACCAGCAGGGCTGACCTGACTGTGCTTCACACAGCATTGGCTGGGCCAGTTTGGGTACAGCTGGAGGATTCAAGAAGAGCCTCATTCATATGGCTGGCAGGTAGGACTGCTGACATTTAGGAGCTCAGCAATGGCTATTGGCCAGGGGCCTCTGTTCTCCTCATGAGGGCCGCCTTTCTAAGTTATTCAGGTTTCCTCACAACATGATGTCCGTGTTTTGAGAAGGAATGTTCCGAGAGGTGAAGATGGAACCTAGAAACCTCTTAAGGCCTGGCCTCAAAAGTTATGCAGTATACTCTTGGTCAAAGCCTAGCACAGAGCCAGCCCAGATTCAAGGGGAGTGGAAGTAGACCTCCATATCCTGATAGGTAGAGTGGCAAAGAATGTAAAGACATCTTTAATCCATCATAAGAATGTTTGAAGAGGGGGCGCCTGGGTGGCTTAGTCGTTGGGCATCTGCCTTTGGTTCAGGTCATGATCCCGGAATCCCAGGATTGAGCCCCACATTGGTCTCCCTGCTCGGCGGGGACCTGCTTCTCCCTCTCTCACTCCCCCTGCTTGTGTTACCTCTCTCGCTGTGTTTCTCTCTGTCAAATAAATGAATAAAATATTTTAAAAAATGTTTGAAGAGGGGTGCCTGGATGACTCAGTCACTAGAGCATGGATCTCTTGAACTCGGATCATGAGTTTAAGCCCCACATTGGACATAGATCTTACTTTAAAGAGAGAGAGAGAGAGAGAGAGAAAGAGAGAGAAAGATGAAGAATCTAGATTGGACATGTTGAGTTGGAGGTACAAGGCTGCCATTAAAAAGTAGCCAATTCAACCCCCAAGTCTGATACTTAGAGGAGAGCACTAGTACACAGAAATAGTAGCTAAACTTATGGGCTACCCAAGGGGTATGTGAGAGAGTGAATAGCAGAAATCTTAGATTTTAGATATTTATAGGGCAAGTAGAGGAAAAATTGTGCTTGAGAGAGACTATGATGGAAGGCACAGAGAAATGGAAAACAGAAGAGTGGGACCACAGAAGCCGCAGAGAGAATTTGAGAAGGAGGACTGTTTAGTAATTTCAAATGCCTCAAAGAGGTCAAGAAATAGAAAAAACATGAACATGTCCACTGGCCTTGGCAATACAGAGGTCTTTGATAGGTTTATGGAGAAGGCATTCCTAATGGAGCGATAGGAATAGAGTCTAGAATTGTTGACTCAAAGATGCAAATACTACTGAATGGAACAAGGGATTTGTTACCTGGGATTTAATGTCTTTACAACTTTTTGCTTTTTTAGAGTTGTTCAGATCCCTTTCGATTGCTCAAGTACAACCTCACCTCTGCGTGTAAATTTACTGGAGGCGGTTGTCCACTTCTGGTTCAAAGGCACAACGTCATTCCAGGAATTTTTTTGGTACGTGCTTTGAGATATATGTCTGTTTTAACCAAGCCACTATGTTGTTATATGTCAGTGATGTTGGGTATGATGCTTGTGTGACTTAGAGATTATTCATAAGAAAGAAAGGAGAGAGTAAAGAAATAGATAAGCTCGAATCACAACCTTCTGCGGTACCCCCTTGACTGCAGATGTTCTTACAAGTGCAGGTTATAGCTGTGGATATTCTTCTAAATGTTGGATTACTGTTACAATTGCTCTAATGAGGTTGAAAGTGAATTCTCTGTTAACACCGAAGTGATCAAATCCTCTACGTCACGAGTTGATATGGGATTGTAAATATTAAAATTTAATTCTTGCATTTAAGAAGCTTATAACCTAATTGAGGAGATAGAATGCATAATATCCACATTTTAAGACTGACGAGAATAACTATTGTGACTGAGACAGTCTAGTATGGTAGAGAAAGCATGAACTTGGAAAATCAACAGACCTGAGTCCAGGCCTTCGTTGTACTGTTTGCCTGCTCTGTGTCCTGGAGCAAATTACTAAGCCTCTCTCTGCCTGTTTCCTCCCTTACAAAAAGGGAAAATGATAACCAACTCATAAAATTATAAAGACTCATGAGATAATGTACATAAAGTGCTCATTTCAATTCTTGGAATATCGTGGGTACATATTAAGTGGTAATTCCCCTCCACCAATTTTTCAGTTCAGCAAATGCGTACGCAGTGTCCGTCCTGTGCCAAGCACAATATTGGTTCTGAGGATTACAAAAAAAAAAAAAAAAAAGCCACAGCCCTTCCTGCCAAGGAGCTCCTAGTTCAAGGACAGAGGGCTGCAGTCTGTGGCTTCTTGAGAGTTATGAGATGTGAGCTGAACCCTGAAGGGGTTTTCATATAGAGAGGTAAAAAGGAGAGGGAAGTTCCAAGGAGAAGCAGTGTTATTAGTAAAGGTAAAAAGAAAAGGCTAGGAACACAAGGAATCTGGAGACCTGGTTTTGTTGTTTGTTGTTTTTTGAGACAGAGAGAGAGCAAGAGAGAGAATGAGCACGCATGGGGAGTGGGGTGGGGAGCAGAGGGAGAGAGAGAATCTCAAGCAAGCTCCATGCCTGGCATGGAGCCTGATGCAGGGCTCGGTTTCATAACCGAGATCAAGACCTGAGCCATAATCAAGAGTCCAACACTTAACTGACTTCGCCACCCAGGTGCCCCTGGAGACCCGGTTTTTAGTTCTGCACCTTCCACTATCACCAGCTGTATATATTTGGGTTGAGCTCATCTGGAGGTGGAGAGGACTGGGTTAGATCAGTGGATTCATCACTGGCTCCTGCCTTAGCTACATGGGCCTCACCCTAGAACAAATTAGAATTCCTGGGGATGAGACTCAGCATCAGCTTTACATCAAGCTTATTATGATACATTTTACATACAATACACTCACTTTACAGTTTCAGAAACTTTTTGATAAATGTACATACTCTGCCTCCACAATCAAGACAGAAAACATTGCCACCACTCCAGAAAGTTTTCTTCAGTTCTTTCCTTCCACCTTCACCCCCAGGCAATCACTGATCTGCTTTCAGTCACTATGGATTAGGTTTGCCTTTTCTAGAATTCATATAAAAGGCTTCATATAAGGGGCGCCTGGGTGGCTCAGTTGGTTGAGCAACTGCCTTCGGCTCAGGTCATGATCCCGGAGACTCGGGATCGAGCCCCACATTGGACTCCCTGCTCGGCGGGAAGCCTGCTTCTCCCTCTCTCACTCCCCCTGCTTGTGTTCCCCCTCTGGCTGTGTTTCTCTCTGTCAAATAAATAAAATCTTTAAAAATAAAAATCTTCATATAAGAAGTGTTCTTTTGTCAGGCTGTTGGGGATTTCAGTGGGTTTGTGGGGGGGGGTTGGCTTTTTTCTTTTTAAAAAAATTGATTTCAGTGTGTTTTTACAAGCTTCCCTGGAGGGACCCCTGGGGTCTCAGTCTGTCAGGCATCCAACTCCTGGTTTTGGCTCAGGTGGTAATCTCAGAATCATGAGATTAAGCCCTGGGATGGGCTCCACGCTTAGCAGAATCTGCTAAAGTTTCTCTCTGCCCCACCCCATGCTCACTCACTCGTGCTTTCCCTCTCTAAATTAAATTAATAAATAAATTTTAAAAATATACATACATGCATGCATACATACATACATACATACATACTTCCCTGGGTGATTATAATGAAGAACAATAGGCTGGATGCTCTCTCAGGGTCCTTCTAGTTAAAAAAGTACTGTGATTTCATCTGCTAGTTTAGAGATGCTTTGTAAGAATTGCATTTAGGAGTAATAAGAGTAACTGCAATCATTATAATAGCTATGATAATGCTAACACTAAAGTCTGTAGAGCTTTTACGATGCGCCCAAGCACTGTGCTGTTATTCATCTGTGTCCTACCTAAATCCCCACAGCAGGGGTTCACCGCTGAGGAGGTAGGTGCTAATGTCATCCCTGATAACAGAGATGGAAACTAAAGCTTAAGGAAACTAAGTAACCTGCCCAAGGCAAGGAGCTAGCTAGCAAGTGGCGGGGTTAGGATTCAAACCCAGATTTCCCTCCAATAAACAGAGACTTTGCTTTTAATCAAGATACTACAACCCTCCCACTGGGTGAAGCGTTAGCCCCGAGCACTGCAGAAGTGTAGTGATAGCAGCTGAATGCTTTCAGTGTGTTGAATGAGTTCCAGCTGGGGAGAAGAAACTAGTTTAAGGGTACATTTAGCAAGAAAGGCTTAAGGCAAAGAACCTCTCACCTTAATACAAAAAGTAAGCTGGTTGGTGGAGAGTGTCGAAGGACAGATAAGACTAAAGAGACTTAGGTTGCCTGGGCGGCCCAGTTGGTTAAGTGCCCAGCTCATTGTTCCAGCTCAGGTTATGGTGTTGGCCCAGGTTGTGGTCTTGCGGTCGTGAGATCAATCCCCTCCTTGGGTTCTATGCTCAGTGGGGAGTCTGCTTGAGACTCTCTCCCTCTCCCTGTCCCTCTTCCTCCCCTCCCCAATTCTCTCTCTCTCAAATAATGATTATGATGTTAATAATAATAATAAAGACTAAAGAGACTTAGGAGGAATGAGATGGGGCATCCATGCATGTCTTTTGAGATATATACAAAATAGAGATAGCAAGAATGGTTCATCTACTGATATCATTCTAGGAAAGTGAATAACCTCAGATTTCAATCCACATATGCACACCCCCCCCCCAAAAAAATCTTTCATTTTCAAAACACACATCCACTGTCTCTGTGAACAACGAACAATAAGTCTTATTCTCTGGTAGGGAACTCTTTCCACATACCTAGCAGGTGATCAAATACCTCCCTGCTTCTGCAAAGCTAGTTGATCCTGTGCGTCTTGGCAGACTTGCTGGGTTGGTTATAGTCTATGCTTCCTATAAATTTACTGGTTTTTCTGTTTGTTTGTTTGTTTGTTTTAGTTAAAGTATAGGTACAATGAAAATGTATGTCCTTCTTAAGTTGCACTCATCTCAAATCAAAGTCCTGTGAGCTGAGATCCTTCCAGGTCCCTGTAGGGGAATAAAGGATCACTTAGAACCGAGAGGTTCTTATTCAAACGCTGGGGGCGAAACCAAGATCAAGGCTCAGCTGCAGCCCGCCTCGCCGTCGCCCGCCTCGCCGTCGCCCGCCTCGCATCTGTCCACTGGGTGGCAGTGTTGGTCCATGATACAAAGGTTCTTTGTCTCTGGGCCAGGAAACTGGGAAAGATAGCAGCCACAGGGCCTTCTGAGGGCCTTGGGGAATGGCTCTGCCTTTCTTCTTGGAGTATGGCAGAATCATTGTTCTCTTTATTTTTTAAGGGAGAATGTGAGGTGTAGCATTGTTCCAGTTACCATGTTGGCCTGGGTTTATGTGGGCAAAGTGGTACAGAGAACATATGTGATAATAAGTTAGCCTGCATTTTCTTCATAACATAACAAAGGCAAAAAGCTTGCAAAAAACATTGTGAAACATGTTTACCTACATGCCTTGGGATAGATCGATTCTTTACCCAAGGTGTTCACTCTTACACAAATGGGCTGGTATCTGGGATGTGCATTACCCAGGCCTCTGACAAGGGGCAAGGTTGTGGATGGAGTATCATTTCCAGTTTGCCAGGGCATGGTCTGTGCGTTGTCCCATCTGTTCCGACGTGATGCCT
The DNA here is from genome assembly GCA_004023965.1 of Spilogale gracilis. NCBI lineage: Eukaryota > Metazoa > Chordata > Mammalia > Carnivora > Mephitidae > Spilogale > Spilogale gracilis. The sequence continues at coordinate 22,299 of PITA01020339.1, forward strand.
GTCTTCAGGAGGAGAAATAGATAAACTAGAGCAAAAACTGGAGTAAGACTCAACGTGATCAGTAGGAATGACGGCATTACGATAATGCAAGAGAGGAGAGGGAATGATGGAAGCATCCACATTCCCACTTTAAAAAGAGGAGGCAGAAAGTGAGTTGAGTGTTTCAAGATGCTAAGAGGGTTGCTTCTGGCAACGGTTCTCTTCCACTTCTCCTCCCCAAGATGGAAAGGACAATGATTTAAAATAGTGGGACTCTTCAGTGAGCAATAAAGTCCTGTCAATGTGATACTCTGCTTCTAAACTTTCTTAATCAGTTTGAAAGATGAAAATAGAATCATCAGTTTGAGAAATTATACCACAGAACCTTTTTAGCACCTAAAAAGTTTCTTTTTTCCCCTCCTTTGCTTTATTTGGTATTGTTTGCTGTAATGTATTTGTGCTAAGTTAGCACATTTATATTACACTTAACAAAACCTGTGTGTGTATGTGTGTGTGTGTGTTTAAAAATACACTAAAACTGCAGTAGTATTTTCTTAGGGAGTTCTGCTGGAGTTCTGAGACCTTCAAGTGTGGGTTAGAAATCCAAAGTGGTGGTCTGGCTGCATGAAGACGGGGCTCTCGCTCTCTAGGGCTCACGCAGTCATTGAGCAACACAGAACAAAAGCCCGTAGAGGCGGGAGGGTGAAGCCTTTGAGCTGTAAGTGACTCCCCTGTCTCTGATCTTTGGACGGGTCAAGGCCTTTCTGGGCCTTATCAACCACAACCATTTAGCGCAAACTGTCAGTCACCACAAACATTATCATGTTCTCTTTGGTGCATATTAAGAACATTTTAGCAGAGTTTTGGTATTCTCTACCAAGCAAGGGTCTATCATTTCATCCTCAGAATAAAAGGATTTCGGAGAGGTGGCTCTGAGCTGGAAGTTGAGAACTTTCTGGGACTCACCAGAGCAGAACGGATACTCTTGGGAAGCAAAGCCAACAGGCAGCATGTCCCAGTGTGTCTGCCTGCCTCCTAGCGAGGCTCAGTGAAAGCAAACAGAATGGGGTAGAGGCGTGTGCACCCCTGGAGCTCCAGAACATGCCCTCGTTCATCTCTGCAGGCATGCGCTGTTCCTCCAATTTCTTTTACCTTCTTCATTCTCTAATGAAGGTCTCTGGAGGCTTATGTGGCTGCTCTGTGAGGAGCCAGCACTATAGATAAATTGAGAAGGTCCTTGTGGTAAAATACAATTTTTTACAAATGCAAAAAATAGCATAAAGGAGAAGATAAAATCATCCATGCTCCTACTGCCCAGAAATAAACACTGTTAATGGTTCAGTGTCTATCTTCCCAATGTCTGCACGCACACACACACATATCCCGAACTAGAGTCTTGAGGTACATGTAACAATATATTATAAGCATTTCCCTAAATCACCAAGTATTATTTCTATATTTTTTACAGCAGCATCATTTATGTTGGCTGAATAATATTCCAGTATAAGGCTGGACCATGGTTTATTATTAACTATCTCTTTTGTTACTGGGCACTAAATTATTTTAAAGAACATTTAAAAAAATAGACTGTCTGTCTCCCAACAACATGGATAGAACTAGAAAGTATAATGCTAAGCGAAATGTCAGTCAGAGAGAAAAATACCATATGATTTCACTCATGTGGAATTTAAGAATCAAAACAGATGAGCAAAATAGACAAAAAGGAGGAACAAATCAAGAAACAGACTCTTATCTCTGGAGAACAAACTGGTGGTTACTAGAGGGAAGGTGGTTGGGGGCATGGGTGAAATAGGTGATGGAGATTAAAGAATACACTTACCATGATTAAAATAAAATAAAATAGGGGCGCCTGGGTGGCTCAGTTGGTTGAGCGACTGCCTTCGGCTCAGGTCATGATCCCGGAGACCCGGGATCGAGTCCCACATCGGGCTCCCTGCTCGGCGGGAAGCCTGCTTCTCCCGCTCTCAGTCCCTCTGCTTGTGTTCCCTCTCTAGCTGTGTTTCACTCTGTCAAATGGATAAATAAAATCTTAAAAAAATAATAATAAAATAAAAATAACTAAAGCTGTCTAATGTGGGAATGCAGAGCTTTGCAAAGCAATGGGGTCTCATTTTCAGAGGCTAGAGTATAATTTTGGGGGGGATATCTCAGAAGGAATTGCTACCTTGAGTGGGTGCCTTCTTTCTATTTACTGGCCCCATTTTTCTTGGCAGTTACTTTTCTGCCCAGGAGTCACCTTCTTCCACTGTGCTTCAGTCCCCCTTTAATCTTATGATCCTGGCTGTCTCTTTCCCCCTCCTTAGTACCAGATTTAGAAATTACTCACTCTGTGCCTCTGTCCCTACCATAGGTTTTGGAGCCAAAAACGAGAGTCCCTTTTCTGGCCAAAATGACCAGGTATGCTCTAGGCCCAGTAACCTTTTCTGTTTAATAGTTGAATGGCTTGGCATCACATCATAAAAATATACCAGACCTTTAATGTTCTTTAAAAATGGGATACTGTTTAAGATGGACACAAGAAAGAGTTGACAGAAGAATTTTAAGTGTGTTTAAAATAAGAAAAAACCTTTCAAGGAGATGCAGTAGCATGAGGATGTGCTCATAAAGAGTGAAAATAATTCTGTCATTAGTTATAAAGTCTGGCAACATTGTATCAATCTCTTTAGATCTTCAATTCTGACTTTGCTCACATTCAGGGTAGGGCTCTACTCTTCTGATTTTTGTTGCATCCTTTACAGTGGTTACAAAATCAGTGTTTGTACAGTCAATTTATGATAAAAGAGTAAATTTAATATTTAGAATCCGAAAATCTAGAGGGCATCCCTGTTTCCAGAAGCCAGCTTGATAGCTTCCATTCTCTACTTGGGAGCCCACCGTGTAATCTGTATAAGTAAGATGAAGCCAGTGATTTAACTTCAGACAAAAAGATTTGTTGGACGTATTTCAGCAACTCTGATTATCAAAGGGAATAAGCCACATTGTCCTAGGAATGATGTGTTTATAGAAAATTATAAACACAACTCTAAATGCTTCTAATGAAACAGTGAATGGCAGAGCTTGAAACTGAACCAGCTGACAGGCCCGGGGCTGATTTGCCCTTCCCTCAGCTTCTCCCAAGGTGGCTCTGACTGCTTGCTCCCTTGCACCCCTCACAGTGTTCTCTGTTCAGGGCAGACTACCCAGCTTTTAGGGGAAAAAAAAGACTTTGGGATCAAAGTCTTTGTTGGATATTAAGTTTCTTTAGGGAGCCCCTTCCTTCCTAATAGTGTATGGTTTCCTCCTTCAACATTGGATTGGGCTCAAATTTAGTACAAGTCACTAATGGTAACTCTTATTAAATAATGTTTCCATTTATAAAGCATTATGTGTATCTCATTTGGCTCAATTCTTACAACAATTCTGTGAAGTTAGCATGCCAAAGGTCATTTTCTCTCTTCCTGACTGGGGAAGCAGAGCTCAGGTGGCGGGGTATTACACAGCTCATCAATCCTGGGGTTGGGTTGGCGACTTCGAATCCAATGCTCTTTCTACTGTACACAAAAAAATAAAGAGAGGAAGTGCAATTTCATGCAGCGGCTGTGGGAAACAGTATGGTGGTTTCTAAAAAAAAAAAATCAGACTATTATCACAGGATCCAGCAGTTACCCCAAATAATTGGAAGCAGGGGCTTCCAGAGATACTTGTTTCGGGGGAGCATTATTCACAATGGCCAAAAGTCGGAAAATCACAAACGTCCGTTGATAGATGAAAAGATCAGCCAAATGTGGTATAGACGTACAGTGTAACGTTGTTCAGCCTTAAGAAAGGATGATGTTCGCTAGCGTAATACATGCTGCGTAGGGAGTGTGCTGTGTGATGATTCTGATACAGACCGTAACATAGATGCAGCTTGAAGACGTTACGCCAGGTGAGATAAGTCAGTCGCAAAAGGACAGATACCCGATGATTCCGCTTGTATGAGATCCCTAGACTGGTCAGATACAGAGAGACAGGAAGATCCGTGGTTCCTGGGGCTTGGCAGAGAGGAAAAAGGGGAGTCGTTGCTTAATGGGTAAAGAGTTTGTTTGGGATAATGGAATGTTCGGGAGAGGATGGTGGTGGTGGTTGCACAGAGATGTGAATGCCTTTTTTTTTCTTTTTAAAGATTTATTTGTTTGTTTGTTTGTTTGCTTGACAGAAAGAAACACAGCGAGAGAGGGAACACAAGCAGGGGGAGTGAGAGAGGGAGAGGCAGGCTTCCCGCCGAGCAGGGAGTCCGATGTGGGGCTCGATCCCAGGACTCCGGGATCATGACCTAAGCCAAAGGTGGAAACTTAATGATTGAGCCACCCAGGCGCCCCTGTGAATGTCCTTAATACCACTGAACTGTATACTTAAAAACAGCTAACACAGTAAATTTTGTTATGTATATTCTCCCACAAGAAAGAGAAAAAAGGAGAAGTAGTGTGTAGGAAAAATAGCAAACCTCTGATGATAGTCGTGGTCCTGCGTGTGACTTGTTGGGTCAACAGCTAACTCACCCTCCAGTCCTCAGCTGATCGATCCTGTGTCGACGGGGCACGGGCTAGATCATCTCCAGATAGCCTCCCAATTCGAGCAGTCATCAGAGAACTGTGTATCTGAGGACAAAGCCCCGCTGGGATTTCCGCTGGTGTCCCACCTCATGGTTGGACACTTGTGGGAAAGACCCATCTCTTAGACAAGTGATAGAGAAAAATGACATTTCCTATGCTTTTCAGAAATGGATGTTAGAGTTGCTAGGCTATCAAAATATAATCCTGTAAGAAGTCCAGACAAAGGGTCTAGGTGCTTTTTGACTTGAAAAAAGAATTCAGACACCTATTAGAGTCTAGAGAAGCTCCGGAATAAAGTCGTGAGGCCGATTATCTCAAGTTTCGTGGGTAAAAATCAATCTCTTATGCAGAATAGTTTATCACTTTAAGTAAAACCAATACCATTTTTATCAATCACAGTTTCCTATTACAAATGTTGATGATTTCAAGGATGCAAGTCCACCGTCTTTGGAACCATTACTGTGAATCTTTCTATGTGCCCAGAAAGCCCTTTGTCCTTCTTAGCCAACAGCCTGAGAAACTCAACTATAGAATAAGTATGAACATGATAGTAGCTCATATGTAAATATTCATATTCTTTTTTCTTCCATTTTTTTTTCACTTAAAGAGACCTGTTTAATTTTGTTCAAATTCTGTATCATTTAACAGCAGAATCCTCTTTTTGGTATAATTCTTAGCATTCCAGAGATCTTATGTTCCAAATAACAAATCTTCTAGGCTTTCACTTGACAGGAGAGCAAGGCAAGCAAGAACTAGAGATGATTTCATAGCCCTCTCCCTGCCCCAATCCCTCCTTGCCTTCTTGGTCCTTCCACAGGCCTCGCCACGGTGAGAGCTGCCTCTCTATTGAGTTGTTGTGTTTATACCTCACAGGGAGTGTTCTCAACAGTATGGTGTTGACATTGTACAGCGACTACATGTGCCTCGGTGAGCACCACATGTGTACAGGCTTGTCCAGTCACACACCTGAAATGAATGCAACATTTTTAAAAAGATTTTATTCATTTATTTGTCAGAGAGAGAGACAGAGACATTTATTTGTCAGAGAGAGAGACACAAGCAGGGGGAGCAGCAAGCAGAGGGAGAAGCAGGCCCCCCACTGAGCAGGGAGCCCCATGCGGGACTCAATCCCAGGACCTGGGATCATGACCTGAGCCAAAGGCAGACACTTAACTGACTGAGCCACCCAGGCGCCTCAAATATAACATTTATGTCATATTACTTCAATAAAAGAAGAATGAAAGTGGCAGTGTTAGAGCACCCCAAAGCAGTGATAAGAACAAAGAGGGGCCAACCAGGCTGCGAGCTGTCAGGTGGGGGACACAGATGGGGATGACCTGAGGATCTGTGCTGCTGCCTGGTCAGAGTGACTAGGGTGCCAGATCTTTCTCTCTCAAACCTGGGACCTACTGGCCTCCTGAGTGTCTGTCTCATCAAATACTCTGCTTTGTCGCTGGATTGCTGGGACTTGCTTCCATAATAATGTGTAGCCATTGGGGCTCAGAACTTTGTCTCCTTACCAAAGAAACAGAATGGGGAAGGATGAACTGCAAATAGGAAAACCAGTTCTTTTGATCTGGACCACGAAGGAGTCAAGCCACAGAGTGTTCATGGTTGAGGCTCCCTCGGGGAAAGCTGGCGTCCCTCAGTGTCCTGCCACGAGTCCTCTGCAGACTCTCAGCACTCTTTTCCACAGACTCAGCAACTGTCTCTGTATGCTACTGACACCCACATCTCTAGCCCTAGTCCCAGCTTCTCACCTGAGCCTTGGACCCATATACTCATGTGCCTCCTGGACCGCCCCACTTAGGGGTGTTTTAGGGAATTCAGAGTCAACATGTCCAAGACGAAATCCAACTGGACGTAAAGGGCAAGGTGGAGAAGGCATGAGGACAATTGCAGAAGATGAGACTAGGCCAGATCATGCTAGGACTCATGAGTTATGAGAGGAAAGAGAAGTAGAGGAAGGGGAGGTAGAGAAAGGGGGAGAGGAGGCAGGAGGAAGAAGAAAAGGAGAATGATGAGGAGAAGGAGGATGGGAGGCTGAGGAGGAGGGGAAAAAGGAGAAAGAAGTGGAGGGGAAGGAGGAGGGGTACAGAGAGGAGGAGAAGCATGAACTTGATCCTAAGAGGAATGAGGAGCACTGAAGTATTGTAAATAAGGAGATATATCCATGCTTTAGAAAGATCACTATCAGTCCAATCTAATGAAGTGGAGGGAGACAAAACTGTGGGCAGGGTGAACTTTAAGGGAGCTTTTGAGACAATCCAGGAGAGGAAAGAGACAGTGGATCCAGAGTGGCGACTCTGCTTGGGCCAGAATGTTGGAGGGGAGTGGCATGCCTCAGTGGCTGTCAAAGTGATACCAGTGAGGTTGCCCCATAGTCTTAGGAAAACTAGGGAAGAGAATCAGGATGGCCTGGTCACCTGCCTTCTCTCCACCTAGAGAGTCTCATTTCACACCAAACCTCCTTCATTCCTTCTTTATGCAAAATACCGGGTGCCTACTATGTGCCAAACACTATAAAGTAAATGAGGAAAAAGAATGATGACAAGACGGACAGCACAGAGCAAAGGATGAACCCAATATGCTGCTTAAAGGTTCTGGGTTTTCTTTTAATTAGGGAAACTGTTTCCTATAAGAATTCACTCATTCACTTCCTTCCTTCTTTCCCTCCCTTCCCTCTCCCTTTCCTCCTGTCTCCACTCCCCTGCCCCCCAACAAATCATCAGAGTACAAAGTTGTTATAAACCCTTGTAAGATCTTAAAAGATTCCAGTGTGTCCCTACATATGGCAAGAGTATTTTTGTTGAGAAGTATTTTGTATTTGATGAAGTCCTGATTAAGTGTTTTAAAAAGACCTCTCGGTTGAACAATGAAAACATGCTAAGTAAAAGAAACCAAACACAAGAGGTCACATATTTTATGTTTCATATATATGAAATGTCCAGAACAGGCAGATCCTAGAGACAGAAAGTAGATCAGCTATTTCCGGAGGTAGATGGAGAGGAAATGAGGAGTGACTCCTAGTGGGCATGGGCTTTCTTTGAGGGGGCTAAGTATGTTCTGGAATTAGATGGTGGTGAGGGTTGTACCACCTTGTAAATATACTAAAAACCACTCAATTGTATAATTTAAAATAGAGATATAATGTTAATACAGCTTTTTTTTTAAAGAACCTCTTCCCCATGCCACCCTCAAAAAAAAAAAAAAGGATAGAATGTAGTGAGAGATCAAGGTAAAGGGTCATAAAAATTATTCCTGCTGTAGAATATGTGAATTAGATTTAACTAGAGCTATAGTAACAGCTATACTAATGAGAGCTATAACTAACACAAACTGGAAAGCTGTTGGATTCAGCCAGCTCATGTTCCTGCATAAATTATTCTGTAGCGACTCTCAAAGCCTTCCTTCCTTCCTGAATGTCTAAATGTACCTTCTATTCATAAATACAGTGAGTAGCAGAAGGTAGCGACATGTGAATGAACCTGATGTTTTTCTATTTTTATCCTCTGCTGTATTTCATGGGCATGAAGGCATATATTTTGTTTCTTAATTAAGGCTCTTCGGTCGCAAGCAACAGAAATCAATTCTGGCTAATATAAGGGATAAGGGAGTGTTTTTGGAAGGATTTAGGGTAAGCCGCAGAATCAAAGACAGACTTTACTAGGCCCTTTCTAAGACCACAGCTCCCTGCCTTAGCCAGTACAGCCCCGCAGTCCTCAGCTGCAGTGCCTCCCATTGCTACCAGATGGCATCAGCTCTCAGTGGTGTCCATCTCATCAGTCCTTCCCACGCAATCCAGGAGAGATCAGGTCTGATGGCCCACTTTCAATCATATGCCCAATCACATGCAAAAAAAACACTCAAAAATCACGTGTGTAGCCATGAGCTTTAGTTTTAGAAATGTCCTCATGTATGCATATCCAGATTCCAAAGTGTGGTATGAATGGAGAAGCATAGCTGTTGGGAGTTGAATGATTTTGAACATTGAACTTCCTCTGTATCATGCTTCCGGTTGGGAAAGCCATGTTACCCTTCCATCAGGGCTCTTATTGGGTAAAGTATAGAGAATGAAATTGCTCTCTATGCTTCTAAGTAAATTACATGGTCACTGTGTTTCTATATGTGGTAACATAGAGACTGGCAAGGAGAATTGAGGAAATGAGGCTTAGCGCAGGGAAAGGTGATGAAAACAGCTTCAGTCTTAACACTGAACCCAGGAGGAGCCCTAAAAGATGGGTCACGGAGACATAACTACTTATGCTCTTTTTATAGGCTCGTACTTCTCCTCTAAGGAAAAAAAATACCGTGTAAATTTTAAGAAAAGAATTAACCTGAAGAAAACCAACTAATTAGGCAATTATAAATAACTGAAATTTCCATTCTGTTTTATTTCCAAGCCTAGCACTTCCTTAAGACATGGCTTTGAAACCTTTAAAGTTAACTTTAAGTATGTGAAAACCAAGAAAAATATCTAGAAATAGCTGGTTTAGGCATGTCTGGTTTGAATCTGAGGAATTAGAATGCAGTTCTTTGCTAGGAGGCTTATCCTGTAACACTGCATACATGTGGTGCCCGGTGGCCCCTTTGGTGGAATTGACAACTTTTTTTTAGATTTATTTATTTGAGAGAGAAAGAGAGAGAGACAGAGTAGGACACAGGGGAAGGGAGAGAGAGTCTTAAGCAGACTCCTCACTGAACATGGAGCCTATGGGGACCCATCTCAAGACCCTGAGATAACGGAACTGAGCCGAAACCAAGAGTCAGACCCTTAACAGACTGCCCAACCCAGATGCCCTTGGAGCGGCCAGTTCTTGAACTCTGGGTTGTGAGCTCAAGCCCCACATTGGGTATAGAGTTTGCTTTTTTTTTTTTTTAAGATTTTATTTATTTAATTTGTCAGAGAGTGCACCCAAGCAGGGGGAGTGATAGGCATAGGGAGAAGCAAACTCCCTGCTGAGCAGAGAGCCTAATGTGGGACTTGATCCCAGGACTCTGATCATGAGCTGAGCTGAAGGCAGACACTTAACTGAGCGACCCAGGCATCCTTACAGTTTTTTTTATAAAAGTTGCATGCAGAAAATCTCCTATGACTATATGGCAAGTCAGGAGGGAAATGTTATCAAAAGTAGTTTAAGAATTAGTGATCACACTACTGGTAAGATTCGTGGATATTGTAATGCCGAACTTTAGGTCAAATTCACAATGATATAGAGGATGACTAATCACAGATAGAAGGGAAGTGAAATTTCTTTTTTTTTTTTAAGATTTTATTTATTTGACAGAGAGAAACACAGCTAGAGAGGGAACACAAGCAGAGGGACTGAAAGAGGGAGAAGCAGGCTTCCCACCGAGCAGGAAGCCAGATGTGGGGCTTGATCCCGGGTCTCCAGGATCATGACCTGAGCCGAAAGCAGTCACTTAACCAACTGAGCCACCCAGGTGCCCCAGGAAGTGAAATTTCTTAGTGTGGATAAGTTTATAACTTCTCTCACCAAATCCTACCAGCCAAATTGGTTGTGGGGACAACCAATCACCCTATTGTCTGATTTTAGAGGCATATTTGATCAGGAGCTTATATTTTTTCTATCTACAACCCTAAGAAGTGGTTTTTCTTATGGAAGATTGTGGGAGTAAAACCAGTACCTACCAAAGACATGTGAAGATCTGGTTCAAACTGATACCACAACAGTTAGTTCAAAATCAGGAAAACCCCAGTACATAGTTGGGGTCAGAAACTTGAGTTTGAATCCTAGGTCTACAACTTCTTTCTGTAGTTTGCCTCAGTTTCCTCGTCCATAAATTGAGGAGAAGATCACTGGCAGGTGTTGTGTGGGTGGGATGAGTCAGCATCCCAACAGGGCCTGGACTCAATGGCTTGATTTAAGTACATGCAGTTTTCACAAGGTTGACATGAAACTAATTGTTCAAAAGAGAATGTTATGTTCAAATGGGAATGTATGTTTAAATGAGAAAATGCGTTTAAAAACTATTAGCAGACCAAAAATAGGAAGTTACTATTTTGAGGAGAGGGAGTTACACACAGACATGGGTGTGGAGCTGTCTTTTAAGGTTTTGATTAATGATGGTGGTGGTGGTGGTGGTGTGTGTGTGTGTGTGTGTGTGTGTGTGTGTGTGTAGAAGTAAAGGGTTTCCTGGGCTCCTTCGCATGTTGAGCCCCTGCTCTAGTTATTTAGCACTCCCTGAGCCACAGCCTTCCCTTCCCTCCTTAACTTACTTTCTCCAAGGGCAGCAGTCCTCAAACCTGGCCATCCAGCTCTTTAAGAAATACAGACCTCATGGGCACCTGGGTGGCTCATTCAATTAAGCATCTTCCCTCAGCTCAGGTCATGATCTCAGGGTCCTAGGATTGAGGCCCGCCTGGGGCTCCTTGCTCGATGGGGAATCTGCTTCTCCCTCTCCCCCTGCCTGCTGCTCTGCCTACTTGTGCTCTCGCTCTCTGTCAAATAAATAAACTTAAAGAAGAAGAAGGAGGAGGAGGAGGAGGAGGAGGAGGAGGGGAAGAAAGAAGAAGTGGAGGAGGAAGAGGAGGAGGAGGAGGAGAAGGGGGAGAGGAAGAGGAAGGAAGTGGAGGAGGAAGAGGAGGAGGAGGAGGAGAAGGCGGAGAAGGAGAAGGAGGAAGAAAGAAGAAACAGGCCTCACTCCTTGGGAACTCTCATTCAGCAGATCTGGTGGAGCCCAAGCATCTATTTCTGCCAACAGACCCTGGAGTGACTTTGATAAGCGACCAGGGTTAAGAGCAGGCATTTCACTTCACCTCTAGGAAGAGAGGAGAGTAGCTCATCTGTCTGCCGCCTTCTCCCTGACCTTGCTCTAGAACCTCTCACCCAGTCCCGTGGCTTTAGAAACCCTCTAGCTGCTGATGACCCCCACATTAGCAACACCATGTACAGCATCTCCCTGGAACTCCATGTCCCCCCTGATTCCAACACTCTATTTCAGTATCTTGCTGGAACATTCCACAGGCATCTTGACTTAACTGTCCCAAATCAAACTCTTTCTTTTTTCTCCAAAACCTGCCCCTCCCCATTGCTTCCTCATTTCAGGAAATGACCCTTATTCAGTTTACTCAGACCAAAAATATTGAAATAAATCTGGACTTCTCTTCTTTCATAACCTACTTGTAATCCATCTACCAATCCCAAAGCCTCTACCTTCCTAATATAGCCATTCTGACTGTTCATGCCACCTCCAGGCAGCATCCTCTTTCATAAGGACCCCTGATTTATCCCTGCGTCTGCACTGTCTATTCTCTGTAGCGCCCGGAGTAATCTTCATAAACCCTGGCTCAGCTTCCAGCCCTTCTCTGCTCAGAACCCTCAACTAGGTACTCCTCACCCTTGAAGTAAAACCCCAGATCTTTTCTAGGGGCCACAAAACTTCATGTTTCAGGCCCTTCCTCTCTTCTGCTCCCCCACCTGCCCCACCGCCCTGGCCTCCTTGCTGTTTCCCCCTCAGAGCCTTTACACATGGCACTCTCTCCGCTGGCTGTCGTCCAGAGAGCAGCACACTTTTTTCTCTCACTTCCTCAGGTCTGAGGCAAAGGGTATGCCCTCCGTGGTCTTCCCTTTCTGTTCTGTATAAAGGAGTCCCTTTCAGTCTCCATCCCTTACTCCTTTATTTGGTTCATAGCACTTATCACTACTTGGCATCTTATCCATCTACTGGTTTATGATATATTATCCCCTCCCCACCAATGAGGGCAGGGGCTTTGTCTGGTTTGTTCATTTCTGCATCTTCGTGCCTAGAAAGGTACCCAGAAAAAAAAGATATTTTACAGGTTTTGTTTTTAAGATTTAATACATTTATTTTAGAGAGAGTGAACAAGAGCTGGGGGTGGGGTTGAGGGAGCCAGAGGAGCAGAGGGAGAGGGACAAAGAGACTCCACCCCAAATGTAGTGCTTGATGTGGGGATCCATGGCAGGACCCTGAGATTACAACCTGAGCTGAAATCAGGAGTTGTACACTCAACCGATTGAGCCACCCAGGTGCCCCAAGGTTTTATTTTATTTATTTATTTATTTATTTATTTATTTATTTATTTATTTATTTATTTTTAAGGATTTTATCTATTTGACAGAGAGAAACACAGCCAGAGAGGGAACACAAGCAGGGGAGTGAGAGACAGAGAAGCAGGCTTCCCACCAAGCAGGGAGCCCGATGTGGGACTCGATCCCGGGTCTCCGGGATCATGACCTGAGCCAAAGGCAGTCGCTTAACCAACTGAGCCACCCAGGCGCCCCTAAAAAAGCATTTTTAACTCAATGAAATATTTGAAGATTATATTCTACACCATTTTTTTTTTTACTAAGAACCTCCCCGCCATTGTTAGGCAAAAAGATACTTCTGAAATTATCAAAGAA
>PITA01020340.1:0-35168 GCA_004023965.1 Spilogale gracilis
TTTTCTCCAAGAAGCCCTGGTTTTTCTTACAGGAAGATGGTATTTCCAGGGTATAATCTGGGCATACATTAAAGATGCTCATTCATTATTTCTAGAGAAGCTGCAGGCAGAGAGAAAGGCTCCAAGGTGCATACGCTCTAGGACTTCCTATGACTCGTGGTGTCTGCTTCTGAGCCATAATGATTTAATACTTTATCACGGGATCATGACCTGAGCCGAAGGCAGTCGCCCAAGCAACTGAGCCACCCAGGCGCCCCAATAAGCATTGTTTTTCTTTTATGATAATTCATCTTCGTGTCCTTTGACCCACTCTCTTTTGGGTTGTTGGTCTTTTTTTTTTTTTTTTTTTAATTTATTTGACAGAGAGAAGCACAGCCAGAGAGGGAACACAAGCAGGGGGAGTGAGAGAGGGAGAAGCAGGCTTCCTGCCGAGCAGGTAGCCCAATGTGGGACTCATCCCTGGTCTCCAGGATCATGACCTGAGCCGAAAACAGTCACTTAACCAACTGAGCCACCCAGGCTCCCCTGTTGGTCTTTTTCTAATTGATTGCTCAGAGTCTTTATGTTAGTAAGATTAGACTTTTGTTTGTGCTGTGAACTTTGTGTTTTTTTTCTAGTTTGTCATTTATTGTATGACTTTGCTTATGTGTGTACGCGTTTATCATATAGAAATATTCTTTTAGGTAGTCAGACGTATTCCATTTTTCTCTTATGGCTTCTGGGTTAGGTTTCTTCAGAGGCACATTAATAATAGCTTTATAGGAAGTCTGAGTACCTGCACATGTTCAGTAGGCATACTAAATAAATTCCAGTTTTCATGAAACATCATGGTTTACTTTAGCACTGTATGCTCTGCTCGGATGTTGGTTCAAGCTCGGTTTCCCTACAACTGCTGCTGTTAATGCCCTCCCCTCCCCCGCCCGGCTGCCACTAGAGCCCCTCTGCTTCTCTCTCCCTTTAGCCCTGCTTAAAGGCCTCTCTCTACTCTCTGAGGCTCCCATCTCAAGGTGTGGGGAGAAAAGAGTCTCTATTAGACTGTGTTCCTGGAGTAGGTAGCCTGTTAGAATCAAGCCCCTGACTGGTGCTAGTTTTTGACCCCCGGGCTTCTCATGTGCACACAGGTCCCAATTCTAGGCTTCATTATAACACCCACAGATCATCTTGTGGCTGCTGATGAGTGCAGTCTTCTTTCCCACCACCTGCCAGGACACTAATATTCACAAATGGGTCTGGGGATCCTCCCCCAAAATGCACACGTGTACACACTTCCCGAACTGAGCCCTGACACCTGAACTAACTCCCAGGTGGCTCATGGTAACATGTTGCTCCATAGTGTCCACACAGTCCACCAGGGACGCCTGTGTTTTTTCTTATGATCCAAAATATTTTCCCTAAAATGAAAGCATTGCAAAAATAAGTAGAGATTATTGAGCCATCCAGTAGGAAATTTAAGGTTACATTTCTAAGCCTGCATGCTGTCCATCCTACGTGAACCCTGTTGCAGCCTTTCTTGGTGGCCTCTTTGTGCCATCATCCACTGGGCTCTGTGTGAAAGGTGGTGGGGGATTATCTGGTTGCTGATGACAGTCTGTCTGGTAAGCGCCTTCCTCACACTCCTTTCTGTGTGTCCTCAATACTGAAATTTGTCGTGCAGTGTTTATTTTGTTCAACAAGTCTTCCTCCATTTGTACTGGGGTCTTGATGGTCTCTTAAAAGATTACTTTGTTTCATTTTTATTTTGTCTGTGAACCAAGAGTAAATAGTTTTTTCAAATTTAGAAGAATTGGAAAGCCATAAAAAGTTAGTGGAGTTTTAGAAATCTAGTATATCAAACTTCTCTTAAAATAATAAAGAGTTAACTTTATCTTTGAGTCATAGCATATAATTTTTTGTTGTTGTTACTTTTACAGAAAAGGACACTATGGATGTATGGTGCAACGGTAAAAGAATGGAGACAGCAGTAAGTTCACCCTTTGATTACTCTTAGTGCCATGGGTGAGGGTTGCCACTGAAATGTTGCTGTGTTTCCTAATGGTAGAGGTTGATAATTAGCCAAGATCCTCTCAGTTAAGAACAAGAAAGAGATGAAGTACTCCTGACTCCAAATTCTGAAGACCTTTCCAGAACAGTGCCTGGGGCAGGGAGGGCTTGGAAATGCCTGCTGTTGAGAGCGGGCCCCAGCCTCACATGCCGCCTTTCCTCTTCTGGACCAGGCTCTGTCCTCAAAGGCAGGCACACATCCAGAACTGCCCTACAGAGGCTGGTGTCCTGGGTTTGTGCAGGTGAAGGTTGGGCTTCACTCCACAGCTCCTCAAGCCTACATGTGCAGGGATCACCTAGGATCTTGTCCGAAGGCAAACTCTAACATTTCCCCTGGTGCCAATGTTGCGTGTCAGCCCACGGGTCACTCTCGGAATAGGAAGGCTTTATATCATACCCTCAACGCAGACAGTACTTTTCTAAAAGTGGAGTTCTTTAAAAATGAAGGGATACACACACTGTCAGATGACACGAAGGCAGATAGGAAAGGGCCCTGTCACCAATCCCAGAAGACAGGTGTAATATGTAGACCAGCAGTGCTCAGAGGCTACCCCACTCATTCTGGCCAATGATGACATCCACATCTAACCCCGCAGTGTCTAGGCTTTGCTGGCACTGCGTGCCCTGCTTACGGCTGTGGGTGGGATGACTACTGGAGTGATTTCAGTGAGAATGAAATAGCGGTGTGCATAGCACAGGAAGCAAGTGGAAACAGAGGAAACCATCAGAGGAAGCATGGAGCATGGGACTGGGAGCTGCAGTCCCTGGGTGGAAATTTTTCCCAGGGCTGGGGAGTCTGCTGGCAAGCACGGGTACTATCCCCGGTCCCTGCCTTTCATGCTGGCTTCTGACATGAACACTAGGGCTAGAGATGAGACCCACTCTGCTGTAGTCAGATGTAGCTAGTTGGCCATGGTAGGTGCTGCCTTTGTGCCCTTCGTCTGCTGCAGGTACAGGAAGGTGAGCAGTGCTCAGAGGTCAGGAGGTCTGGGATGAGTTTGTTCAGCAGCTGTCTAGGACCTGCCTGCTGGGTCTTGTGGCTGTCTGATTCTGAGGAAGTGCCTATGCCAGAAATCAAACGTCACAAAGATAGATGCTTCTCTCTTTCTTTCTTTCTTTTTTTTTTTTTAAGATTTTATTTATTTGTTGGACAGAGAGAAACACAGCCAGAGAGGGAACACAAGCAGGGGGAGTGAGAGAGGGAGAAGCAGGCTTCCCGCCAAGCAGGGAGCCCGATGTGGGACTCGATCCCGGGTCTCTAGGATCATGACCTGAGCCGAAGGCAGTCGCTTAACCAACTGAGCCACCCAGGCGCCCCTTCTCTCTTTCTTAATCTTGGTTTGAATTCTTTTTTTTTTTTTAAGATTTTATTTATTTCTTTGACAGAGAGATCACAAGTAGGCAGAGAGGCAGGCAGAGAGAGAAGATCACAAGTAGGCAGAGAGGCAGGCAGAGAGAGAGGAGGAAGCAGGCTCCCTGCTGAGCAGAGAGCCCGATGCGGGGCTCGATCCCAGGACCCTGAGATCATGACCTCAGCCAAAGGCAGAGGCTTTAACCCACTGAGTCCCACCCAGGCGCCCCTGGTTTGAATTCTTGAAGGGTTATTGAATCAGGGCTCGCTCATAATCCATTGCCAGAGCTTGAGCAGGGTTAAACCTACTGATTTAAATCTACAGCTCCCCGGGTTCAATCTGATAGAGACTTCGTTTATGCAGAGAGGTTTGGAGAGCTCTTCAGTGTTTTATGGCCCCTGTGGAATAGCTTCAGTTATCCTTAGCATGGATCAGGCACCTACTGGTCCTTCCTGTCCCTTCCTTCCTTCCCTGGAATTTTCTAGATGCCAAATCAGCAGTTTTGCATCCTGTTCCCTCTCACCCTCTCAAGGTATTCTCCAATGCATCCATCTCCAATGTAAAGAGATGTTGTTTTGTGGTATTAAGAATGTGGTTGTAAATAAGTAAGAAGTTGAAAGTGATATTCATCCACAATGTCTTTGTTCCTCAGTAATTAGCAGGGAACCACAGGTGTTTGGACGATAGCTCTTTACAACCCAGTTGCCTCCTCACTGTAACTCCAACTGAATTTGTAGAGTAGTTTCTGCAGCTCCACATCTGGGCGGCCTTCCCCAGTAAGTGTGCACCTGCTCTTGCTGCCCGCGAGCTACAGTTTAGCTCCTTTTCTTTCCATCTCAAAGTATCACGACAAGATTATGTATCTGGCAAATTGTGCACTCGCCAGGTCCTTGTGGTGGTGTCAGTATCCTTCAGTAAAGAGTCATAGGCCAGATGCTCCCCACAGCTCAGAAATAGCTCTCCCCAGTACAGCCTGTGCTCTCTCAAGGCTGGGTAATGTTGGCTGTGGGGCGTCGCTTGGTCAGCTCTGGCTGCCAGGAAACTCGTGGCCAAGTTTTAAGGCTGACTGTGCTTTCTTTGCTTTCTGGCATATTTCACTTTCATCCTCAAAGCTTCCTGTTCCTTTCTTCTCTGCACTACCTGGCCCCTATTTTTTACTCTAGATCAGTCCTGTTCAGTAAAAATGTAATATGAGCCACAGGTATGAGTTTCATGTGTAGCTTTTCTTTCTTTCTTCATGTAACTTTTCTTGGAGCCACATTTAAAAATTTTAAGTTTCAAATACATCATTTAATAATATATTTGATTTAAATTGGTATATCCAAAGTATTACAATTTAACATCAATATAAAAAGCTTTTAGTTATTTTACATTCCTGTTTTCTTCTAAGTCTTCCACACTCCCTGTATATTTTGCACTAAAACAGCACATGGCATTCCAGACTCAGCTCGTTTCAAGGGCTTAACTGCCACATGTGGCTGGTAGCTGCTGCGGCGGGGTCGGGGAGTGCTTGGTCTTGTTACCTGTGTATTTTACTGTAAGCTGCCTTACTTTCTGAGGAATTGGGTTTTCAGAGTGGCTAAGAACATTCTGTCCCTTCCTGACGGAGGCCTTCCACGTTTATTTCGCCACTCTATGCCTCGATGCCCTCGTCTGTACAGTGAAGAGAGTAATAGTGTTGTGTCAGGGTTATGGTGAAGGTGCAATAAAGTAATGCTTGCGAACTATTCTTGACATAGAGTGACTCAGTATGAAATAAGTGCTTGCAATCGTGCTTACCATTTTTACTTTTAAGAATAGTCAATGTTGTTTCATAGAGCATGTTATAGACACAGCCATGAGATGTAAGGGTTTTTTTCCCCTCTGAAACTTAAGATCGTTCAAGATAGTAAGCAGGTACAAATAAAAAATGTTCAGTTCGAGGGATGGGGTGGCCGGCTTATGGAAAAAATAAAAATCAATAAAATGAAAATGAAAAACATTCAGTTCACAGCAGATATGGAAAAGCATCTAGCGATCCAAGCTTCTAACTTTACTTTTCCAAAGTCTAACATTTAGCTAATAGATACTTCATTATGCCACCCTTCTTAGATGGTATTGATGGGCTAAACAAAGATAAATGTTTCTGGAACACTAATTCCTCCTTCTTTTGTTGGCCTAGGGTGAGTTTGTAGATGACGGGACTGAAACTCACTTCAGTGTTGGGAACCATGACTGTTACATAAAGGCTGTCAGTAGTGGGAAGCGGAAAGAAGGGATTATCCATAGTCTCATTGTGGATAATAGAGAAATTCCAGAGATTCTTGAATGACTTCGTGATAGTGAATTTTAATCTTAAGATGTAAAGACCAAGACTTTTAAATTACTGTGGTAATTAAATATGTTCAATATGTACTTTTCAGTACAGTTACTAATCTGCCAGGTGTTTATTTTTTAGTTACTTGACTGTAATAGTCCAAGGGTCAAAAAAATTATGTACAATCATAAAAATTGCAGTTTATTTTGTAAATAATGTAAAATGTTTTGAAGCTAAATGGAAAATAAGATATGGACCCAAATCACTTGTGTTTTATAAGAGGAACTTTTACCATAATAAACACTATACAATAAAATTGGTGCTGCTTGACCTGTGTTTCTAAAAATGGATATCTTCATTAATTTTTTTTTTATTTTATATATATAGACAGAGCACATGAACCAGGGGAGGGGCAGAGGGAGAGGAAATCTCAAGCAGAATCTGTTTAGAGCATGGAGCCTGATGCAGGGCTTGATCTCATGACCCTAAGATCATGACCTGAGCCAAAATCAAGAGTTAGACACTTACCTGTACTGTACCATCCAGGTGCCCTTATCATCTTGTATTTTTTTTTTAAAGATTTTATTTATTTATTTGACAGAGAGATCACAAATAGGCAGAGAGGCAGGCAGAGAAAGAGGGGGAAGCAGGCTCCCTGCTGAGCAGAGAGCCCAATGCTTCTCGATCCCAGGACCCTGAGATCATGACCTGAGCCAAAGGCAGAGGCTTAACCCTCTGAGCCACCCAGGCGCCATATCTTCTTGTATTTTTAATCCATGCTGGTAGATTGTCTCTTTAGTTTAAAGCAGTTGGTACATAATGATATGGTTAGTTTAACTAGAGAAAATGAGAAGCATTTTCTGTCTGGAAACTTAATATTAAATGCCAAATAGTGTCATATAAGAATTTAATTAAAAATGGGTTTCTGGGGCGCCTGGGTGGCTCAGTTGGTTAATTGACTGCCTTCGGCTCAGGTCATGATCCCGGAGACCCGGGATCGAGTCCCACATTGGGCTCCCTGCTTGGCGGGAAGCCTGCTTCTCCCTCTCTAACTCCCCTTGCTTGTGTTCCCTCTCTGGCTATGTTTCTCTCTGTCAAATAAATAAAATCTTTAAAAAAAAAAAATAAAAATGGGTTTCTGAAAATATAGTCATTTTGTTTAATCAGCACAGTGAGGACAAAAGGAGAGGAAGAAGGAGACTTCCTTACACCAGACTGCCTCAGTTGCATCCTCAGGCAGTGTTGACAGTCTGGTGTTGGGAGGTGGCAGCAGCAGGAGGCAGGCGCAGCCCAGCACACTCCCTGGGACAGTCTCCTCAGGATGGTGAGTGCCTGAGATTATGCACTCAGTGCTCTGCTCTAGCGGTCTTTCAGGGCAGGATGTCACTTATGCATAGAGCCTTTTGTCAGGGTGTCTCATGTCCTTTACCACACGGTGATCCTCTGAGAAGAGGGGCTTTCCATTTTCTAGACTTGCTCTGTCCCATATGGGAGTCATTAGTCATGTGGCTATTTAAATAAGTTAAAATTAAATAGTTAAAAAATTCCTCTGTCACACTAGCTACATTTCAAGTGCTTAGTAGTCACATGGAGCTGGCGGCAATCACATTAGACAGTGCAGATGCAGACATTTCCACCATCCTACCACATTCCATTGGACGGCACTGGCCTGCATATGCCGTCTCAAGTTTACTGAGCTCCTCACTAGTGGCATAGGCAGGATTTAAACCCAGGTTTTTTCTGACACTGAAACCCATGCCTTTTACTACTGTATTCCTGTCACTAACGTATTTCTAAGAGATTTGGGGCAAAACAGAGGCACAACCACATTCAACCACCAGTAAGGAGGAATGGAGAGGAGAATGGGAGAACAGAGAAGGAAGGTAGCCCCAACAGGCCTGGGCCAGGCACACAACATGCTAGGTAGCACAGTGAGCATATTAAAATTAGCCTGTGACCACTTGTTTCCTCTAACATTTTTTTTCAAGTCTTCCCAGTTGGGGGGTCTGCATACTACCTTGACAGAAATACACCCTGTTCTCCCTCATCCACCTCCCAGCTCTGCTTCACTGCCTGTGGAAAACCAGATGAGCGAAGAGGCAGTCCTCTGAGGCTTCTTAAACTCACATTTGGGTATTTTTAAGCATTTGAGTATTATTTTTTCTCTTGAACAATGGGCTTCTTCTAATAGCCATGTTTTATCTGGGGCAAAAAAAAAAAAAAATGTTTAGACCACGTCCAAAAGCAAAGCAAATGTTTTCAGGCACTTTGTTTTGACTCTAGTTATTAGAGGTCAAAATCCATGCATCATATCCCACAGCAAACACTTGAGTATATGGTTTGATTCAGTCTTTTGTGAAAACCGAACCTGGGGATGTAGTTTTGCTTCTGACTTGGTGAACCCATGTTTGTTTTCTTAATGCAAAGCAGCACAGTAATAATGTAAAAGGTGCACGGCCTGGATTTGAAGTTTGGCACAGGGTCAGTTCTTGAGCCTCAGGCTCCTCATCTTAAAAAATTAGCCCATTTGTTTTGTTGTTTTAGTTGTTGAATGCGATACTACAGATGTACAAAAAATAGAAATATAACAGACAGGTTTTTTTTTTGTTTTGTTTTGTTTTTTTAAGATCTTGGCTGAGAGAGAGTACAAGCTACGAGAGCAACAGGCAGAGTAGGCAGAGCGAGAAGCAGCCTCCCCGCTGAGCAGGGAGCCCGATCTGGGACTCTAGGCAGACACTTAATAACTGAGCCATCCAGGTGTCCCTGTTGTATTATTATTTAACTGGGCATATCATTCACCTGTTTAATTACAAAAGCATTACAACACTGAAGTGCCATATGCCCTCCCTATCCCCAAGCCCCTGTGTTGCCCAAGTGATCACTCATAATTTGGATGTTTATCATTCCCATGCAAGTCTACATTCTTTTTACCATATAGGCATATATCTCTAAACAATGAACAGTATTATTTAAAATGTTAAATATCCTATTCTATGTATCCTTCCTGCAACTTGTTTTTCCACTCAACATTGCTTTTAAGATTTATCTAGGTTGGCATGTGTAAATCATTTCTTTGAACTCTTGCCTTCAACCATATGAATTTAGCCATCCACTCACCTCAGTTTTTCAGAAGCTCGTTAATACTGTCAGACCTCTAGTGAATAGCTCTGCATATGTCCCTTGGGGATTATACCTCAGAGTTTTTCTCGGGCCTTGCTTTTTAAAGTGTGTCCCTGTACTAGCAGCAGACATCACCTAGGAACTTGTTAGGAATTAAGAATCTCTGGTCCTGGGGCGCCCCAAGAGTGTAACTTCTTAAGAAGTAATAATAAAGAGTTGATTGGTTTTTGAAATTATAGCTACCATGGATGTGAGCATGCAGCATAAATACACAAGCAAATGAGACAGGACAACATGAACTGGTGTCAACAAAAATAATGAAGCAATAGAAATAGATCCACAGTGGCTGCAGTTTAAGAGTTCACTAGACATAGAGCTTAACAGAACCATGTTTAAAATGTTCAAAATAATAAAGATAACTGATAATTTTAAAGGAAATAGAAAAAAAAGAATTTAAAAAGAACCAAATAGGGGCACCTGGGTGGCTCAGTTGGTTAAGCAACTACCTTCGGCTCAGGTCATGATCCCGGAGACCTGGGATCGAGCCCCGCATCGGGCTGCCTGCTCGGCAGGAAGCCTGCTTCTCCCTCTCTCAGTCCCCTTGCTTGTGTTCCCTCTCTAGCTGTGTTTCTCTCTGTCAAATAAATAAAATCTTAAAAAAAAAAAAAAACCAAATGGAAATTGTAGAACTGAAAAATACACAATGAAATTTATAACTCAAAATCAGAAAAATACTAATATTAAACGGGAAAACAGGTAAGAAGGAAATAACCAGGGCGCCTGGGTGGCTCAGTGGGTTAAAGCCTCTGCCTTCAGCTCAGGTCATGATCTCAGGGTTCTGGGATCCAGGCCCGCGTCTGGCTCTCTGCTTGGCACCTGCTTCCTCCTCTCTCTCTGCCTGCCTCTCTGCCTGCTTGTAATCTCTCTGTCAAATAAATAAATAATATTTTAAAAATAAAAAAATTTTAAAAAAAGGAAATAAATAGAAGAAAAATACAAAGAGATTATAGAGGAGAAAGTAATAAATGTAGACTGTACAGTTAAAGGTCAAATAAGTATAAATGGAGTTCCAAAACTAAAATTATGCAGAGGCATATTTGAAGATAATTTTCCAAATGATGAAAGGTAGCAAACTATAGATTTAAGAAGTTCTGCAAACACCAAATAGAATACAAAAAATAGAAACAAAACAAAAAACTCAGGCATATCACAGTAAAACTGCTAAAAACCAAAGACAAACAGAAAACCCTAAAAGCAGCAGAAAAAATACATACCAACCTAAATTTTTATACCTGGCAAATCTACTATTTATTATCAGGCAAACAAGTTGGATGAAATTAAGAGTACAACAAGTAAAATAAATATGAAAGGGTTTTCTTTGGTCTAATAAATAAATGATCCCAGATGAAAACTTGAAAATGCAAGAAAAAGGATGAAAAGCAATGACAATGGTAAAAATGTATGTTCAGATCTCCCTTGACTTATGATGGGGTTATGTCCTAGTAAATCCACTGTAATTTGGAAAAAATGCATTTAAAACTGAACAAACATCATAGCTTAACCTACCTTCAATATGCTCAGAACACATTAGTCTACAGGTGGGCAAAATCATCTAACACAAAGCCTGTTTTATTATTTTTTAAAGATTATATTTACTTATATAGACAGCGAGAGAGAGACAGCTAGAGTGGAAACACTAGCAGGGGAGGTGGGAGAGGGAGAAGCGGGTCTCCCACTGAGTAGGGAGCCCGATGCAGGGCTTGATCCCAGGACCTTAGGATCATGACCCTAGCAGAAGGCAGATGCTTAACAACTAAGCCACCCAGGTGCCCCACAGAGCCTATTTTATAATAAAGTGTTCAATGTCTCATAATCTTTTCAGTACTATACTGAAAGTAAAAAAACAAAATAAAAAACCATTCTGTATAGGTACAGAATGGTTGTAAGTTTTTTGATTGTTTACCCCCATGATGGCATGTATGAAATGGAGCTATGGCTTGCTGCCACTGCCCAGCAGCATGAGAGTGTGTCATACTATATTATCGCTAGACCAGGAAAAGAGAATTCAAAAGTCAAAGTACAGTTTCTACTCAATGAATATTACTTTCACACTGTTGTAAAGTTGAAATATTTTAAGTCAAATCATTGTTAAGTCAGGGACCATGTGTATAGCTAAATGAACAGTGGCTGTATAAAACAATGCTTTCTTGTGGGATCTAACAATGATACAGAATTAAAATCCAACAACAATACCGTTTAAGTTGGGAGGAAGTAAAAAGATTTATTTGCACTGTCTGGGAAGAAGATAAAAGTACCAAGTAATATTAGACAAAGATAAGTCTAGTATGCAAGTTGTAACCTAGTGTATCAATAAAAGAATGGTAAGAGACTATGATTTCCAAATTAATAGAAAAAATATTTTAGAATTCCATTAAAACTGGGGAAAAATCATTGAAAAAGGAAAACAAAAAAAGAAAAGCTAGAAAAAAATAAAAATACATAGTAAAATGGTTCACTTAACTCCAAATATATTGGCAATTACATTAAAGGTAAATGTGAGTGCTTAAATTAACAGATAAGGAGTGTTTAATGGATTTGTTTAAAAAAAAAAAGACATGCTATTTATAAGGGAAACATTTATAAGGTTTATAAAAGGTTTAAATAAAAAACACATACCATGCAACCACTAACCAAATGAAAGCTGGCATAACTATATTAATATCAACTAAAGTAGACATCAAAGCAAAAAGCATTGCCAGAAACACAGAGAACACTTTAAAACAATTTTTTAAATGGTTTGATTCACCAGTGACATAAATCAACTCTAAATTTGTAAACACCTAGTAATATTGTCTCAAACTATAAAAGTTGACATAACTAGAATAAGCAATGGGGCGCCTGGGTGGCTCAGTTGGTTAAGCAACTGCCTTCGGCTCAGGTCATGATCCCGGAGACCCGGGATCGAGTCCCATATCGGGCTCCCTGCTCGGCAGGAAGCCTGCTTCTCCCTCTCTCACTCCCCCTGCTTGTGTTCCCTCTCTAGCTGTGTTTCTCTCTGTCAAATAAATAAAATCTTTAAAAAAAAAAAAAAAACTAGAATAAGCAAATCCAGAATCATAGTGGAATACTTTAACTTATCTCTCATAAATACTAGGCAAGAAAAACTCAATAAAGATACATAAACAATGCAACAGAATTGATCTAATGAACGTTTGTAGAACACCTAGCAACTGTAGTATATGGATTTTTTGTACACTGACAAGTCATAAAAACAAGCTTCACAAATTTGAAAGAGTTGAAATCATAGACATGTTCTCTGAATGCCATGCAATCAATCTAAAAATCAACAAAATAGTAATGAGAAAATTCACATGAATTTGTAAATATTATTTGTAAATAATCAGCGAGTCACACAGAAAGACTGATGGAGATTAGAACATACTTTTTACTGAATGGTGATGAAAAGACTTCATCTCAAAACTTAGGGGATGCAGATAAAGACTGTGATTATAAAGGCTAAAATCGAGTGGCCAAGAAACCATCCTACAAAACTGAAGAGGGTAAAGACCAAATAAAATAGGAGGAAGGAAATAATAGGGATGAAAGGAATGTTGAAAACATACATTAGAGAATAAAAAAAGCCAAAAAGCTAATTCTTTGTAAAGACCAATATAACTGAAAAACCTCTAATGAGACTAATGAAGAAAACAGAGAAGGCACTAATCAATAGCAAGAATGAAAAGAGGACATCAGTATAAATCTTGCAACATTGGGGCGACTGGGTGGCTCAGTTGGTTGAGTGACTGCCTTCAGCTCAGGTCATGATCCCGGAGACCGTGGATCGAGTCCCACATCGGGCTCCCTGCTCGGCAGGAAGCCTGCTTCTCCCTCTCTCACTCCCCTTGCTTGTGTTCCCTCTCTGGCTGTGTTTCTCTTTGTCAAATAAATAAATAAAATCTTTGAAAAAAAAAAGAAGAAAAAGAAATTTATGAGTTTGGGGTGCCTGGGTGTCTCAGTCGTTAAGCATCTGCCTTTAGCTCAGGTCATAATTTGAGAGCCCTGGGATTGAGCCCCACATTGGGCTCCCTACTCAGCAGGAAGCCTGTTGCTCCCTCTCCCACTTCCCCTGCTTGTATTCCCTATCTCTCTGTCAAATAAGTAAATAAAATTTTAAAAAAAATTTGGGTCAATCCCACTGATAAAAAAGAGATGTAGAAATCCCAAATGAAATATTGGCAAATCAAATCTTGCAGTATATTAAAAAAATACACCACAATCAAGTTGTGCTCAATCCAGGAATGTAACTTTGGTTTAAAAATTGAACATGAATCAATATAATCTATCAAATGAGAAAAACCTTAGCAAAATGCAGAAAAATAATTAGATAAAATTTTTTAAAAATATTTTATTTATTTGACAGAGAGATCACAAGTAGGCAGAGAGAGACAGGCAGAGAGAGAGGCGGAAGCAGGCTCCCCGCGGAGCAGAGAGCGGGACATGGGTCAATCCCAGGACCCTGAGATCACGACCTGAGCCAAGGCAGAGGCTTTAACCCACTGAGTCACCCAGGCGCCCAACTTGATAAAATTTTTTTAAAATTTTATTTATTTATTTGACACACACACACACAGAGATCACAAGTGGGCAGAGTGAGGCAGGAGGAAGCAGGCTCCCTGCTGGGCAGAAAGCCTGATGTGGCCTGGATCCCAGGATCCTGAGATCATGACCTGAGCTGAAGGCAGAGGCTTTAACCCGCTGAGCCACCCAGGCACCCATAATTTGATAAATTCAGCATCCTTTCATAATTAAAAAAATAATCCCTTGGGAACTGAAACATGCTTCCTTAATCTGGTAGAGGATCCAGATTCCAGAGCATACACCATACCTAATATTGAAAACTTTCCCTCTGAGATCAATAAAAGATTTAGTATTGCTTCTTTTCAACATTTTATTGCAATTCCTAAGCAGGCCAGAAGGTCAAGAAAAAGAAAATGTTGAAGGGAATGGAAAGGAAGAAATAAAACTGTATTTGTAGATCATATATGCAAAATCAAAATAAGTTCTGTAAATAGGATTAATAGAATGTTTAGCATGTCCGCTAAATGCAAACATCAACTGTGTATCTGTTAATTTCATTGAAATTTGTTAAAGCTTTATTAAAACACAGGTTGCCAGATTCTATCTTTAGTGGTTCTGATTCAGTTGGTCCTCAAGAATTTGTAGTTCTAAGCAGTTCCCAGGAGATGCTAATACTACTACGTAAGGGACTGTATCTGGAAAACCACTGCTATAGATTAGCAACAATGAGACTTAAAATCACTCAGAAATCTACTAAAAGATACACAATACTCTACATATCAAACTATAAATCATTGTGCACATAAATTGGGATCCAAATGAAGGTTACTCCATTGTCATAGAAGAGTCAGTATTCTTAAGATGTGAATTTGCGTCAGCCTCATCTATAATGCAATTTCATTCAAAATTTCCATGTTTCTTTTCATGGATCTCAACAAGCAGATTCTGAAATGTATATTGAGGCATCATTGATGATTGTGAGGAAAGAGCATTAACACTTAAGAGATTCCCTGAGTTTGAATGCTGGCTTTTACTTTGTGACTATGGACAAATTATTTAACCTTCTAAGCCTCAGTTTTCTCATCTGTAATGTGGGGAAGGACACTTACACCTATATGTAAGGTTGTTATATAGATTAAATATATACAGTTTAGATGCATGCCTCATACACACTAAATGTTATATATGAATATGATAAATTAACTTAGAAATAAAAATAGAGAGGTGAGATCTACTGGATATGTTCTAGAGTCCAGAAGCAGACTCCTGTGTATATGGACCCCTGGTTTATGACAAAGGTGGATCTACAGAACAATGGTCAAAGGATCCCAATAAAAGATACTAGGAATACCTGGTTCCCACATAGGAAAAAACACTTCACACTGTATGAAAAGCAATTCCTGGTACATTATAGATCTAAATGGAATAGGTTTTTTTTTTTTTTTTTTGTAAAGAAGAGCTTTTAGAGAATAATCCAAGATGAACACATTCCTAGAAATTACAACTCTTTAAAATGGACACAGTAAGATAAAAATCTGAATTTAGCTATTAATGAAATCCATACCTCAAAGAAAGAAAACATCAGATATAAGGTCACTGGCAAAATTCTATCAGATTTTTAAGTTAGAAATAATGCCCATCTTACCTGTGTTATAAGGTCACAAAACCTTGATAACAAAACCTAACAATTCTTTTTTTTTTTTTGAAAGATTTTATTTATTTGACAGAGAGAATCTTCGTGACCTTAGGGTAGAGAAAAATATCTTAAGTGCTACACAAAGGATATTAACCATAAAGGGAAATAATGATAAATTTTACATTAAAATTAAGATCATGTATTATGAGAAGAAGCATTAAGAGACTGAGAAAGTCACTAAGTGGAAAAGATATTTTCAACATGTGACTAACAAAGGGCTTGTACACAAAATACATAATTTCACATAAGAAAAAACAAAAAGCATTATTAAAAACAAAACCCTCCTCAGAACAACAAAAAATGGCAGGTATTCAAATAAATAAACGGACAAAGGACTTAAGAAGGCACTTCACAAAGGAGAAAACTGAAATGGACAAAAATATGAAAAAGCAGGCACCTGGGTGGCTCAGTGGGTTAAGCCTCTGCCTTTGGCTCACGTCATGATGTCAGGGTCTTGGGATGAGGCCCGCATTGAGCTCTCTGCTCAGCAAGGAGCCTGCTTCCTCCTCCCTCTCTGCCTGCCTCTCTGCCTACTTTGATCTCTGTCAAATAAATAAAATCTTAGAAAAAATTAAAAAAACAAAACAAAATATATGAAAAAGCAATTTAATCTCATTACTAATCAGAGGATGCAAATTTTTTTACCTCACACATCAGAATGGCTAAAGTTTTTTAAATGTTGGCTAATTGGGTACTGGTGAGAATATGGAGTGACAAAAATTAAGTACTGGAGGAAGAGTAAGTTGGCACACTTATTTTAGCATTACTTAGTAAAAATAAAGATATGCATAATCCTATGACCAATTCATTCTAATTTTAAATACATACATTCAAAGAAATATATACATCTGTGAATCAGCAGATAAATTATAATTATCATAGCAGCATTATTTGTAATAGCTTCAAACTAGAAACTACATGTATATGTTCAAACAGTAGAAAGGATACTTAAATCATAGGAAATCCAGAAGATGAAACAGTTTTGTGGTGATGATAAAGAATGATCTCACTGCATGGCTGAATCTTGAGGACATAATGTTGAGCAAAAGAAGCCTGACCCAAGAAGTAAGCAGCATAACTGTAAAGTAAGGAAATAAGAGGATTGCCATCAAAAAAGAGACAGTGATTATGTTGGCACGAAGGAAGGAGTCCCAACTAGGAAAGGGAACTGGTAGGGCTTCTGAAGTTCTTGACCTATGCAATGGTTTTCTGGATGTCTGCTCTAGAATATTTGCTAAGCCTATTTATATGCCTTATTGTTTTGTATACGTTATGTGCCATGTCTTACAATAAAAAGGGGTGCCTGGGTGGCTCAGTTGGTTGAGCGACTGCCTTCGGCTCGGGTCATGATCCTGGAGACTTGGGATCAAGTCCCACATCAGGCTCCCTGCTCAGTGGGAGGCCTGCTTCTCCCTCTCTCACTCCCCCTGCTTGTGTTCCCCCTCTGGCTGTGTTTCTCTCTGTCAAATAAATTAAATCTTAAAAAAAAAAAAAAGTTAGGGGTTTGAAAGAGATTTTTCTGAGTGTTGAACCTGCTTTTATTAAAAGTGGAAAGGAACCCTGAGTTCCAAAAATCCGTTAGTTCTACATCTTAGAGCAGGAATAGCCCAGAATGTGATGTCAGACACTTTTTCCACAGACAGTGAAAGAGGAAGAGACTCCAGGATGACACATAAAGTTTAGATCCTATCTGGATCCTGGAGAGACACAGCATTCTGGAATGGAGGGAGGTGAAGAGGCAGAGGCAAAGAAATAACTTTTGAGCCTGTTATTGCCCATGGATCCCGTTTTTCTCTGCCCTCCAAGCCTTTGTAACATGCTGTACCTTCCTGCTTAGTCTTATGTATCACCCCATCGCCTAGCTTCTATCTTCCC
The DNA here is from genome assembly GCA_004023965.1 of Spilogale gracilis. Classification (NCBI taxonomy): domain Eukaryota; kingdom Metazoa; phylum Chordata; class Mammalia; order Carnivora; family Mephitidae; genus Spilogale; species Spilogale gracilis. Next base: position 16,958 of record PITA01020340.1, read on the forward strand.
TAAAGACTCAGCCCAGAGGCCCTCTGCTCCAAGAAACCGGAGCACTTGCCCCCTCCTTTTTAAAAACTGCCCATTCCCAACAGTCAGGGTCACATGCCATGGTCCCTCTCTGCTGTCCATCCCATGGACTAGTCTTTTACCTTCTGCAGACAAGTGACCTCTCCATTATAAGGTGCCTCACTGGTCTGGTGTTAATAGCCTCGCCTGCTCCTAGTCAGGGGGCCTGAGTGGTCTGGTGCTAACAGCCTATGAGACTCAGCCTATGTTTTCATTCAAGATCTTAATCTAGCCTCTCCCCAATACACAGAAATGAGTAGGGCAGTTATTATCAGGCCCATTTTACAAACTAGGAAGCTCAGACCCTGAGGAATAAAATACCTTACTCAAGGGGATGAACTGGGGTGCAAATATTGTTCTCTGTAGCCCAGGGTCTGCCTACAGACATGTGAGGTTAACACTTGGGAATTACTTGTTCAACAAAGCCATCCTTTGGGGCGCCTGGGTGGCTCAGTGGGTTAAAGCCTCTGCCTTTGGCTCAGGTCATGATCTCAAGGTCCTGGGATTGAGGCTCACATCAGGCTCTCTGCTCAGTGGGGAGCCTGCTTCCTCCTTTCTCTCTGCCTGCCTCTCTGCCTACTTGTGATCTCTCTGTCAAATAAACAAATAAAATCTTAAAAAAGAAAAAAAAAAAGCCATCCTTTGTCTTCCCAGACTCAGGGAGACACAGAGGCTGCCCTCAAATATGAAAATGCACAGGGTTTCCAAAACATTGTTTTGGATAAACTTGGGAAAGGACCAAAAGACCAGGAGCCAAGTGTTTTCCACTAAGATTTATCGTTGACCAGAGCCCCATCCAACAAGGTCCTCCTGCAGCCTAGACCTCTAGGCTCTTATCCTCTGGCTCTGCCAGAGCCCCCAAGAATCAGAAATATGAAATTCAGGAAGTATGTGGGTAGCACCTGTTAGGATTGGTCAGCAGCTACAGAGGGCTCCCATGTCACAGTGCCCTGGTTATATCTGAGGGTAGAGAGGGTAGAGAGGAGTCCAGAGCCATCCTGGGCTCAGGCCCAGCACTGTCCTGGGAGGTTCATTTCCCTTTCTTACTCTTGACATTCGCATTTGTTCATTTGGCATATATTTACTAAGGTTCCCTATGGGCTGAGGAGATTCTTCAAGAAACAGTGGTGCCCACTTCTAGCTGTCGATGTTCACCAGTCTCCAAACCCCTGACCTGCAAGACCTAGCACATGGAAAGGTAGACTGCTATCAGACAAAGATCCTTGAACAAATCTATCCTTCCACAGTTCTATTCCTGGACTTCTCACTGAGTCTGGACCAGCCCGGGGAATAGTCAGTTCAGAGGTCAATTTCCATCCTTAGCTGACTTATTTCTAAGGAACGGGTGGCTGGGTGGCTCAGTTGGTTGGGCGACTGCCTTTGGCTCAGGTCATTATCCCAGAGACCCGGGATCGAGTCCCACATCGGGCTCCCTGCTCGGCGGGAAGCCTGCTTCTCCCTCTCTCACTCCCCTGCTTGTGTTCCCTCTCTGGCTGTGTTTCTGTCAAATAAATAAAATCTTAAGAAAAAAAAAAAAAAAAAGGAACTATGACTTGCTTTGAACATCTGGCCCATGGAAGAGAGCTACAAAGTGGCTGTAGTTTGGTCTTGGCTTGGGTACTGAGTCACTAAAGGGGCATTCTTTCCAACTTCAGGGTACCTCACAAAGATATGAAAACATGATGAGTCTCAGGCTCCCACCAAAGTCCAAGAGGCCTCCCACACTGCCTTCTGGGGCTGAGAAGCAGACAGAGAAGTCAGAGAAGAGACCATGAGCCTCAGCCTACTTCTCATATTGGTTTATTGACTTGACCATTTCTCTGAGTCCCAGTGCTGAGATCTAAAGACTGTGCTGTCCATAAAGAACCAGCTCACACGTTCCAAGAGCAGCTGAAACCAGCTTACCCATTTATTTGACTGAGAACATGAAGGAGAACAACAAAATTAAACAATCTTTAATAAAATTCCTGTAGAAAACTCAGTCACAGGGTAAATACTCAGTTCTCTTTCTCATGTCACTGAGGACTGAGAGCTCCCAAAAGTCTTTGGAGAAAAAGCAGTAGTTTTGCTGGATATTGCCAGTACTCCGAAAGAGCATCCATTTACACATTCAAACCAGTAGTTCTTATTGCACATATTAACATTATTTGCCATCTAGCACCCTAAATGTATGGTACCTCAACAAATAAATTAAAGAATTCCATGTGGCATGAAACCATTTCAATTTGAACGAATATCCTTGAAAAATCAGATTATTACAAGTTTTAATAAATACAGTAAGAACAGCTGGCATTTTACTAAAATACTGAATTTTAGGTTTGGAGATGATTTCATAAAGAGTTTCTTTTCATTTGCTTTCTGTCTTGGATGCATTTGCTCAAGTATTATGCTCTATGAAGTGAACTCTTTCATAGACACCATGTAAAACTGAAATTACTATGTGCCTCATTACAGAAGCAACTGGAAGAACTGGATCTCATATAATTAACTAAAAAAGTAACTTAAGAAAAAGCTCTGCTTTTTGTAAAACTTTAAAACACAGACAGAAAAAAAAGAAATGTCTTTTTACATAGAACTCCCACTAGAAATTTATAAATATATATGCAGCATATATATTATATTTGCCTCACGAGCAGATTTTCACCAAGTCTGGTAGGAATGATGCTGTCATGGTAGATAAATATCATTGAAAGAGTTACTCTTTAAAGATTTCTTTTGAAAAACAATAATTTCAAATTATGTTATAATTTATAGTTGATATAATTTAAAAAGGAAAGAAAGATACCTTTTTTTTTAAGCCTCATTTGGAAAGTTAGAACAACTACCAGTCCACAGGTGTGAATAAGTTGGCTGAGTGATAACACTTGGTCACAATACAAAAAGAAGTATTTACACCTTTCTGGAAAAGTACCAAATACTTGGGAAAAAAAAAAAAAAGAAGAAGAGAGTACAGAAAACAATCTCTAGTAGCATTCTTCGGCGTGCAAAGTCAGCAGGAAATGATTATCCATTATGTTGGGAGTTTTCATGATGAATCTTGGAAGCATTCAATAAAGCAGAGGGTGGTGATCAGGGACTGTTCAGATTAGCTTCTGTGAGATGCCTTGTTCTTAATTTAATTGAGTTCCAGGATTTCATTCCCTTTATAACATCTCTGGCAGGGTCATGTTCAATTTAGTGCAAGTGCAAACTGAAAACTAAACAAAACCAGCAAATACATTAGGAGCAAAGGCTGATCATTAAGATCTGTAGTCTTTCCTAACTGTGTGGGCCATCCAGTTCACTTTAGTAGTCCAGCTTTCCCTGAGTGCTTCATCAAATTTTTGTTTAAATTGCTTGAGTGCTTCTTCTTCACTCTTCCCTAAAGCAAGAGAATCCTAAAAATGAAAGGGAAAAAAATCTTATTTCCGTATCTTCCACAGCAACATAAGAAAGTCAAAATCTCAGCCATCCCTCCCCAGCCACCATGTTCTTACTTAAATGCCTTTTGCAAGACAGAGAACGACAAAAGGCCAGGGTGATAATATAATCTCTGCCAAAGGGTTTTTGAAGATGAAGTTCCTGATTACTGCAAGATAGTTACTCAGCTGCCTGTCCCTACCACTCCTAGGTAAGAACAGTCTAACAAGAAATGGCTTTGTTCCATTCCCTTTGAACATTTGAACAAAACAGGTAGGTATAGCTGAGCTTCCTGCCTATAAAGTCCAACATACAAAGAAAAGGGGTTTGTACCTTAAGATACTGTATATCCTTGACTGATGTGAGCTCAGGAAGCCCTGCAGTCAACATCAGTGCAAAAAGAGTGATGAAGAGATTCCCGTGCCGTCGTAAAATCAGATATGCATCCTCACAACACTGGCGGAAGCTTCAGTTGATGCAACAAATCACAATAACATGACATTGAAGAAGAGAGCAAATTTCAAAAAGGAAAGCAAGAGAGACATATCTAGACTTTCATTTCTACTGTACTAACAATTCATTTCTGATTTTTAAACGTTGAAAACCGTCCCAAGAATAACATTTACAGACAAAATCTACCTGTCTAAAAATCACACACACTAATCTGAAATTTTACTAAAAGTCTGAGTCACACTTACTCTATACTTTTTAATTCTATGAGACCCCAAAACTAGTTCTAAAACAAGTGGTAATTTATAATTCATGAGGATTTCTAAACATATCTGTAGATTCTAGATTTGTAGTCAAATCCCACTGTAGTCTAATTTGTAATCTAACAGAGACTAATTTATTTGATTTCCCCCCAAGTCAGTATCAATGCTTTTGCACTGCATCTCCATATCATCTTGGCTTTCCCTCTCTCTCCTCTTAAAAATAGTTATTCAAGGGGCACCTGGGTGGCTCAGTAAGTTAAGCATCTGCCTTCGGCTCAGGTCATGATCCCAGGCCAGGGTCCTGGGATCAAGCGCTGCATTGGGCTCCTTGCTTGGCGGGAAGCCTGCTTCTCCCTCCCCCACTCCCCCTGCTTGTGTTCCCTCTCTGGCTGTCTCTCTGTCAAATATATAAATAAATCTTAAAAAAAAAAGTTATTCAAGAGAACCATACAATACTATCTCCCTAATTTTGCCAAAAAGAAAAATGAACACCCAAGAGGTATATTCTGCAGAAACTCAGGCAGAACTAGAAATGATAATAGTAATCACTTGGCAAGCATATAGTATGAGCTGGTCACATCATATTACTTAACTCTATCATAACAGCTCTAAATTTAAAATATACATATTTGTTTATTTATTTGAGAGATTGAGAGAGAGAGAAAGAGAGCAGATGTTGAGCATGGAGCCATGACATGGTGCTCAAGCCCACAAAACTGAGATCATGTTGGATGCTTAACTGAGCCATCCAGGTGCTCCAAAATAGCCCTAAAATTTAATTATTTTTGTCCCTATTTCAAGGCAAAGAAACAAGACAAGAAGACAAGTAATGTGCTTAGAAACTTATAAGTAGTGCAGACTAGATCAGAGATTACAAAGTTCTGAACCCTGGGTCCCTTAGAATGAGAACAAAATGCCTGTCCTTCCCAGCACCTCATTATAAAATGTGTTAAGAGATTCAGAGAATCTTCTAAGACAGATAAAAAGTGATACACTATTGAAATAAAACATGGTAACTTGTTCCAAATTTCTAGATTCTGTTTCTTCTCTCTGACCCAGAACATGGATCTGACAGGCAAATTCCCCCAAAGCCCACAGTAAGCAGATTGAGTATTTCTCTGATCTGAGTATGTCTCAGCTAAGAAATGCTAGTCCAGCTCGTCAGATGAGAAAATGTCAGAGATGTTTATCCTTGACATGAGGACAATACTCACCGGCCAAACTTCTCAGTGTTTCCTGTTTTTCCTTGCTGAATCACATGAATGAAATCATAGGTAAGAATAAAAGGCACCCGTTCCCTTTTAATGCCAAATTTAGACTTGAAATTTCCAAGAATATGTCCAAAGTCAATGTGGAAGAGCTGGAAAACAAATGGCACTTAATTGTCTTGTTTCTCTGGTTCTAAAGAGAAAGACAGGATCTCAGCAGTCCTACACCCTTAACCTTACACTGATCCTCAACTGAGCTCTTTTTTCACTCCTTTTACAGACATATAGTTCATACACAGTATTACATTAGTTTCAGGTGTACAATATAGTGACTTGATAATTACATACATTACAAAATGTTCATGAATCCTTTCCTCTTTTCAAAGGCTACTGGGTCACTTCAGAAGAGTGTTTCTAACATATACAGATCTCTTATACTCAATGATAACCCCAACCTGATATTAAACTGCATTTACCCTGTGGGAAAGACAAATCTTATTTAAAAAGTAAAAGTAAGGGGCGCCTGGGTGGCTCAGTTGGTTAAGCGACTGCCTTCGGCTTAGGTCATGATCCCAGGGACCTGGGATCAAGCCCCACATCGGGATTCCTGCTCGGCGGGAAGCCTGCTTCTCCCTCTCTCTCTCCCCCTGCTTGTGTTCGCTCTCTAGCTGTGTTTCTATCTGTCAAATAAATAAAATATTAAAAAAAAAAAGTTGGGGCGCCTGGGTGGCTCAGTTGGTTAAGCAACTGCCTTCAGCTCAGGTCATGATCTCGGAGTCCCAGATCGAGGAGTCCCACATCAGGCAAGCAGGAGCCTGCTTCTCCCTCTCTCACTCCCCCTGCTTGTGTTCCCTCTCTGGCTGTTTCTCTCTGTCAAATAAATAAAATTAAAAAAAAAAAAAAAGGAAAGAAAAATGCATCCAAATAATAAATATGTCTGATTTTAAAAAGCCAAAAGTTCTACATATCAAACTATTTTGGTCAATATTTTTACATATGGAAACAAAAAAGAAAGTATAGTTTTGCCCAGGTAGCTCCTCAATATCCTGAGTGCTACTATTTAGAGATAACTTCTCCCTACTCTTTCAGGGGGTTTTCCTCCATTTTTTTTTTTTTAATGGTACGTTTATTCTTATTTTCTACCTCCGAATTTTGAAGTAAATTATGGATGGTAAAGGCTTAGTACTTTGTGTTGATGTAGTGCTATACAATGAGGCAGAGTATTTCATAATTTCTAGTTAAATCAATACTCAGTGTTTACAATGTTCAGGCTATGTAAATACCTTTCAAAGCTAAGCCATGAGGCAACAGTATACTATGACTACATTTCCTTTTTTGCCCATCGTTTTCCTTGACAAAGCTTTTTTGGGCTTAGTGTCCTAGGACCCTCTCATTAATTCTTCCCCAAATCTTTTTTTTTTTTTTTTTTGGATTTATTTATTCATTTGACGGACAGAGAGAGTCTGGGGTGGAGGGACAGAGGGAGAAGGAGAGTCCCAAGAAGACTCCCCACTGAGTGCAGGGCCTGAAAAGGGCTCAATCCTATGACCCGAAGACTATAGCCTGAGGTGAAACCGAGAGTCAGATACTCAACCAACTGACCCACCCAGGTGCCCCTTTTGCTAAATCTTATTCTTTCAGTAAAGAATATGTCATTTTAAATAACTGCAATAAATTTTCAAGCATTAGTAAGTGCTTAGCCTAACTTAAAGCAAACAAACCAATGAATATATGAAGCAGATGGTATGTGAAACAAGGGATGGAAAATAAGAAAAGCACGAAGACATGACTCCGAGAATCACTAAAGAATCTGCCTGAATTGCATAAGAGATTGTGCTGTATTAAGTAACAGCATCACTGAGACCCTTGGCAAATCTGGGGAGCAGCTCACCTGGCCGGTTTTTTTGACCATGATGTTGTCACTATGTCTATCACCAATCCCAAGGACATAAGAAGCTACACAGTAGCCGGCACAGGACAAAGTAAACTCCTCAATGGCTCGGTCTAGGTCATCCCTGAAAAAGAGGATAAAATAAATAAAAGAAGAAACAAAAGTTTTCACTCTCCAAAAGTATGGGATGAGACCCAATTCACACGTCTGCTTCCTTTTTAATTGTGAGTAGAAAGGCAACATAGAGCTGTCAAAACCCAATGAGCAGAACATTCTGGACCAGCCAAAAGAGGGAGGGTGAACACTGCAGAAGCAGGGCAGAAAGGAGTCAGCAGGATGACTCAAAGACATCAGATAACTGATCTCAGCCATTCAAATTGTGTGTCCTGGGGACTGAGCTTTATTGGGGTTGGGATTAAGTTCATATGCATATAAGAGGAGACCACCAGTTTTGCTGGCTGATGGCTGGGCTATAGAACATTTTTTGGTCAATTCTGACCTAACGCTAGAATTCCGTATTTAAGAGTTAAGTATTACAGTTCCAACACTTTAAATTCACTGACTTAAATTAGAAATTAGTAATACAGAAGTTTAGAGATAAGGTCTTAAGATCAAAATTTGAAAACTAATTCTCATATACAAGTCCTTCGGTTTTGCCAATGATAAAATATAAATCTGACTTTTAAGTCTTTAGCCAAAAATACTTGCAGTGTTTTCCCCTCATTGTGAAATTCTTTAGCTGTCTATGATTAGGACTTTCCCAACATAGTAACCAATAATAACACAATTCCCAGCCCTGCGTTTTTTTTAATTTGGAGCAATCACAGTCTACAAACTCATTTACTTCTACTGTGAACATCTACTGAAAACTTACTAAGTTCATACATTCATGTAATTACAGAAGTTGACACATTCAAAAAATTTTACAAATTCAAAAATTCTAAGATTATAACTACTACAAAGCTCTGAAATTTGATTCAGATAAAGAAGAATTTAATACTAACCATCTGTAAGACTTTAGGAAGGCCTATTTGTCATTCTGATCTAACCTGAAATAAAGCAATAAATAACACTAACATTTCCTCTATGACATTGATGATTCTACTTGAAAGAACAGTTATTTGTTTGGCTGTTTGTTCAGAAGAATGATAAACAAACTAACCCAGAATTGTATTCTTTAAGCCAGTTCAGAAGGGCATCTTTGTTGAAGGCTGCTGCAGCAGCCACATTGCTACTGTTCAGCTGAATGTCAGCAATTGTTTCAGAGGTGCTCACAACTTCAATGAGGCCAGAGCGGTCTCCTGTCGCTAAACAGCCATAAGGCAGCATCCTGAAGGGGGAAAAAATGGTCACATATCACATGTATATGTTATTCATAAAATGAAACTTTAATAGAGTAAGTTTCTTTGATTTTTAAAAAGTTTTATTACTATTGATACCCTTGCCATTTTTGTATTATTGTCATATGGAAAAATAAAAGTTCTCTTTTCTGTTGGGGGGTAAATCTCTTGGCCAACAGATGAAGTAGTTTACTAGAACTCCAATGTACCAGCTAAATGTATAATTTGTTATCCAGTTATTCTCGTGAAATATTCTATTTGTGTAGATGGACAGAAGCACATCAGATAAAAGAAAAGTCTTTTATTTTTATTCTAAATTTTGGAAAAGGGAACCACCCTTTATGGATCACCTAATAGGCGTCATATAACAGGCTAAGCATTTTACACATTACTTTGCTTAATGATTAGCACCTCCATTCTTCCAGTTATTCAAGCCCACAATCTTAAGGTCACCTTTGACTCTTTCTCTTATGACCAGCATTTACCTATCTTGAAAATGTGTAAAGAATTCTCAGCCTCCACTCTTCCTCCAGCTCCTACCCTAGACCAAATCAGCATCAACCCTTACTTACTCAGTTATTCAAGTTTCCTTATTAGTCTCCCTGCTTCCACATTATAATGTTTTAAATGCAACAGCAATATAATCCATTTTAAAAGTATGCATATTGTGTCACTCCCTCACCCCCCCATCAAAAGCTCTGCACTGGCTTCTCACCTGAGGGTGAAATCCAACATGCTTGCCATAGTTCACAAGGCCCTTTCCCTCACCTCGTATCCTCCCCGTGGTTCACTTTATTCCTACTACACTGGCTTCTTTGCTTTCCTCAAACATAACAGGCACAACATTCCTTCATTCCATTTTCTCTGCCTAGAACATCTTTCCCCAAGACCTCTACATGACTTACTCCCTTATTTCATTGAAGTCTTTGCTGAAATGTTTGTGTCTCAGTGAGAAATTCTTGATCATCCTATTTAAAATTACAAAACTATCTGTGACACAATACTTACTGTCTCTTCCCTGTTTCAATTTTCCTCTATACCCCTCAACACTATCCAGACATCCTGCACATTTTATATGTTTCTTTATTGTCCCTCTCTCCACTATTAGGATGGAAGTTCTACCAGGCAGGGATATTTGTTACCTGCTGTATCCTCAGTGCCTAAGAATGTGCCTGGCACAAAGCAGACATTCAGTAAATACTTCAGAATGAATACACAAAATTTAATAACAAAATCCCTGTAAGGTAAGTTCCCAGTTTTATAATGAGAAATAAAAGTATTTGCAAAAGGTCATACATTTAACATAAGATCTAAGACTTAAAACTAGGCCTGTGTGGCTCTAAAATTAGCTTTTAAACCGAACAGTCTCTAGACTCACTGACAATATATAATAGGCCTCTCAGGCTGCTTTTGTGTAAAATAGTTTTTGCTAAATTGATAAGGAGCATTTTGCTCTGAATTTCATTTACAAGATCCCTAATGAAAATAAAAATTTTCTCTTGTCTCTTTTAGTCATTTTAGAAGATCTTCTTTTATGACTTAGGTATTCACATTCTTCCTCTATTTTTTAGGAATATTTTTTTCTTTAGTGACTTATATGACTTCTTTATATACTAACATTATCTTTTTCTTTTTTTGGTTGTAAATATTTTCTTCAGTTTTGTAAAAACTATGTTATCCTTACAGCAACTCCAAACTAGAATGCTATACCTTGGGAAGTTCAAATGAAAGGTGACTACAGAAAATGCAATGGATGGGATTCTAGGACTCAATAAATATATGGGGTACAACTATGTGCCGTGCATTGTATTTGCTGCTGGTGATACAGAAAGGAGCAAAAAAAAAAAAAAAGGCAGTCCTTGCTCTCACTGAGCAGGCAAGCCACGAATGCACAATGTGCATGTGATCTTTGTATGAATGAGGATTGCCATGAGAATGTGTCAAGAGTTAAGAAAGATCTCTATGAGGAGGAAAGACAGCAGGGCTGGAGGAAATACAATGGGGAATATAAAAGCAAGGTGAGGACAAGAATGTTAGAAAGACTATGCAGGGCCCTACACGTTATGTAAGGGCTTCTGTCATTCTCCTAAAGGTACTGAGAAAGCTCTGAAAGACTTTATAAAAGAGGGTGGTGTGTGTGTGTGTGTGTGTGTGTGTGTGTGTGTGTGTGTGTGTTGGGAAAATGTATGAATGTATTACTGTAACAGCTCCATAAAAGCGCCAAGATTCATTAAATAATCCCTAAATTTCCATACAACCAAGAATTCAATTTTATGCCTCTTTTAGACATTGTCCTAATTCTAACAAAAGAAGGCTGGGAGTAGAATTGTCAAAACACATGTTGGCAGCCTGATATACTAATACCCTGCTTTACATCTGCATTATGAATTTTTTTTTTTCTCCTTCTAAAAAGCTACCTTTCAATAAGAAAGGTAGCTTGGATTTGGGGAGGGAGACAAACCATGAGACTCTTAATCTCAGGAAACAAACTGAGGGCTGATGGAGGGTAGGGGGAGGAGGAATGGGGTGGCTGGGTTATGGACATTGGGGAGGGTATGTGCTATCATGAGTGCTGTGAACTGTGTAAGACTGATGATTCACAGACCTGTACCCTTGAAGCAAATAACAGATGTTAATAAAATTAAAAAAAAAGATAAAGAATATCTGGTGCATCCAAAAAAAAAAAAAAAAAAGTAAAGAAAGCTAGCTCGGAGGATGGAAGCTTTCCCAACATCCCTGTCCTTCCCGTGACACAGCACGTGCGAGGTAAACAGTGCATGGTTAAACTGCACTTTGGCTCACTTTCCTGCTTCTCCTCCCACCTCACTTACAGCCAACCGGGGCAAGAATCCAACAGCTTCCTCTTCAAAAGCGAGCAATGATAAAAGCATTCAGTGTCTTGAGGATGAAACTCTCACAATGGGAAGGAAAAAACATCCTTGTTGGACAGACAGTTTGACAGAAGTCAAGCTGGGGACAAAGTCCTGGAGGCCTGATCATCTTATGTGGACCCAATTTGCACTCAACTTCCACACTTCTTTTAAAGGCTGTAACAACAAGTGATAATGTTTCTCTTCCTTTGTCATACTCTCTGACCCAAGGAGCAATTTGTTACCTTTCCTCTAAACAAGAATTAAAATATAAATTCTAGGACCGCCTGGGTAGCTCAATTGTTAAGTGTCTGCCTTCAGCTCAGGTCATGATTACAGGGTCTTGGGATTGAGCCCCGCAAGGGGCTCCCTGCTCAGCGGGAAGCCTGCTTCTCTCTCTCACACTCCCCCTGCTTCTGTTCCCTCTCTCGTTGTGACTCTCTTTCTCTGTCAAGTAAATAAACAAACAAATAGGGGCGCCTGGGTGGCTCAGTTGGTTGGGCGACTGCCTTCGGCTCAGGTCATGATCCCGGAGACCCGGGATCGAGTCCCACATGGGGCTCCCTGCTCGGCGGGAAGCCTGCTTCTCCCTCTCTCACTCCCCCTGCTTGTGTTCCCTCTCTGCCTGTGTTTCTGTCAAATAAATAAAATCTTAAAAAAACAAACATACAAACAAACAAATAAATAATAAAATAAAATAATTCTACAGCAAAGAGGATGGCAGCCATATAACCCTACTCTCAGTGGGTATGTAGAACATTTTCTCTGGCCCTGACTCTGACAAACTGACCCAAATTGGAGTGGTACTAGTGCCCCTTGCTTCCAAAGGATGAAAATATAATTCCTTCACCTAATGTTTGCATTGCTTCCATCTTCTTCCTTAATCCTTCCAAGATTACTGATACCAGTGTCATTACAGAACTGTTCATTAGCACTTTTTTTTTCACTAGCACTCTTTTTTTTTTTAAAGATTTTATTTATTTATTTGACACAGAGAGAGAGAGATAACAGGCAGGCAGAGAGGCAGGCAGAGGGAGAGGAAGAAGCAGGCTCCCTGCCGAGCAGACAGCCTGATGCAGGCCTCAATCCCAGGACCCCAAGATCATGATCTGAGTTGAAGGCAGAGGCTTTAACCCACTGAGCCACCCAGGCGCCCTCATTAGCACTCTTAAAAGGGAAGTAAATTCTATTAACGTAACTCAGATGTAAAGTCACAATGAAGACAGCCAACCTAAATTCAGGGGGGTAGAAGAGTACTGTAAAATCTACTGAAGGTCAGATAGATTTACATACAGACAACATAGGAGACTTGAGAGAAAAAGGCTAAATATCTGTTATTTGTTGATCAAAAGAAGTCAGAGTGTTCTCACATACTGATGGCTTACAAATGTTCTAATTTAACATGAAAGATACCAAAAGTATTTTTGAGACATCAGAGAAAAATGAAAATGAGAACTATACACTTCATTCATGCTAACATGGTACTGTTGCAAGTATTAAAATATTCTGTTCAAAGTAGTAAGTACAGAAGTTACCTTAAGATTTAAGACTGAAGTTAGAAGAGTGTGAGCTACATGACCTAGTTTAACCTGAACAGCTGGCCAAAAGAAAAACAAACAACAGGAACACCGGAACACGTATTTATAGAAACAGTAAATAAAGTTTGGTGAGAAAAAGGTATTCATTTAGAAATGAAACCTAAGGAACTAAATTTCTACATATTTTAAAAACATGGGGTCAGAGTACAAAAAGTCAGAGATCTCACTGAACAGACGAGTTCCCTTTCTCTTGTTAGACACTTGTTGCTTCCCATAAGAGAGACACTAGGTTTATTTCTAGCACTCCCACGGGTGGTTTCCTCCCTTTACCTGAGGTCACAGTGAACTCCATTTGAAGCTAAATGTGCTTTACATTTGAATAGAATGGGTAAAATAAAAAAGCTAAGAGGAAAGGATTGGGGTTTTTAATTAGGCTGATGGAACTAAGACAAGCAAACCAAAGTGACCCTATGAAAGCAAAAGCTGTTTTGTTCCTTTTGGTTTTTTTCCTGCTTCTACTCTTGCTAGGACTTGTACCTCTGCCCTACATAAGCCTTACTGCATGTCTTCTTTGTAAGGGACAAAGTTAATGGTATCTTTGGAGTCTTCTAGCATTAAAGGCAATATCTAAACCACTGTGCTAGGCATCTTGAAGCCAAGACCCTGGCTTCAAGGAATAAGTGGTTTATGATGGACATCTGGACCTTGTCCTTATTCTAACTGGTTCCTGGATACCTGAGAGGACACTCAGGCCAGACCATCATCCTCAATAAAACTCCCCAGACCCCAAACAAAGATGAGACTCAGGATCCTTTCCTTTCCAAGTGTCCAGGATAGTCCATCTGCATTTGCTCTCCTTATTACCTTCAATAAACTCTGCTTTAATCTCCTGCTGACTCCTGGTAAATTTCTGTTCTGCGTGAAGCCAAAGACCCTCTTGGCTGGTCCTGAGGGATCCCCTCTGGGTCCCTGGACCTGGCTTGTAGGCATCAGAACTTTACTTTTTATCTATTTTTTATTGGGGGGGGGGGGCGTGGTGGTAGGAGGGAGAGAGAGAATCTTGAGGCTTCACGTCTACATAGAGCCCGACATGGGGCTTGATCTCATAACCTGAGCCAAAATCAAGAATCAGATGCTTAACCAACTGAGCCACCCAGGCTCCCTGTAGGTATCAGAACGTTAAATACAAAATTTTAGCTCAGCCTTTCATTACTGAACATGACTCCTTATATGGTCTGAATCTGCTTTTAGCAAAGGAAACCACTTTTAACTTATATGCTAACCTTGGGAAGAACCAATGAATTACTAACCTAAGCTTGAAAAGTCTCCTGTTTTCATGGGGTAAATCAAGTAAAATTGGGGCACCTAGGCGGCTCAGTCAGTTAAGCGACTTCCTTCGGCTCAGGTCATGATCCCGGGGCCCTGGGATGGAGCCCCACGTTGGGCTCCCTAGTTCAGTGCGGGGCCTGCTTCTCCCTCACCCTCTGCTGTTCGCCTTGCCTATGCTCTCCTGCTCTGTCAAATAAATAATAAATAATAAATAAATAAATAAATAAATAAATAAATAAATAAATAAATAAAATCTTAAAAAAAATCAAATAAAATAATTTTTGCAGGGGTTTACTTTATAGAAAGGGTCAGCAAAATTTGGAGATTAAGCCAGATAGTAACTATTCTAGGCACTGCAGACTACTCAATTTTGCAGTTACAGCATAAAAGCAGCCATAGACAGAACAAATGGGCTGTGGCTGGGTGCCAATAGAACTTTACATACAAATATTGGGGGCTCCTGGGGGGAGTTGGTAAACCAGATCCTTCTGGGTTTATGTTCCTTAGGCAAAGTTCACAATCACCCATTTCTCTTATCTATATAGTATTTCCTATGTGTATGTGCTTAACTAAAAAACTTGCTACGTATTCCAAAATAATCCTTTTTACACAGCTGTATTAGAAATTCCCCCCAATTTAAAAGAAAAACTCTGTCACTTATGGTACTTAAAGGGTCCTTTTTAGATAAACTATAATCTCACTTCCTCATTTCAATCACAAGTCCCATAAAAGTAACAATACCAACAGCAAGTTGCTCTTTCTACCTCAACAGCATGGAAAGATCTAAGACTAGAAAACTTCTTCTTTAAAGAAAAAAGAAAAAAATCAATGGAAAGTTATATATTTGGGGCACCACAACACTTTGATAAACAAAGGGTACTAGAGATGTCTCATCATGATTGCTTTCTTGCTTAGACTAGTAAAATGAAAAAAATGCCATCAAGTATACAGTCTGACGGACCTAGGTTTGAATCTAGGTCCTTCACTTAATATTTTTGTAACCTTTGACAAATTGTTTAAAATCCCTTGAGCCTTAATTTTCTCATCTGTTAAAAAGAAATAACACAATTTCATACAGTTTTTAAAAATTATATGACATTACATATGTGAAAAACCTAATACAACATCTGGCTCAGTCAATAAACACCAAGTGTTTTAAGTTTAAAAAATCCTAAAATAGGGGCGCCTGGGTGGCTCAGTTGGTTAAGCAACTGCCTTCGGCTCAGGTCGTGATCCCGGAGACTGCGGATCGAGTCCCACATCGGGCTCCCTGCTAGGCAGGAAGCCTGCTTCTCCCTCTCTCACTCCCCCTGCTTGTGTTCCCTCTCTGGCTGTGTTTCTCTGTTAAATACATAAAATCTTAAAAAAAAAAATCCTAAAATATATTTAGTAATGAAGAAAACAATTCAAGTTTCAAAAATTAATCAGAAAACATTTACAATCTTAAAGGGATAAAGTCAATCACAAATAAAACTGTTTATAGCAGACTGTAGACTAAGAGGCTATAGATACTAAGCCACGTGCCTGAGTGGCTCAGTCGTTGGGGATCTGCCTTTGGCTTGGGTCGTGATCCCGGGTCCCGGGGTCAGGCCCCATGTTGGGCTCCCTGCTCTGTGAGAAGCCCATTTCTCTCTCTCCCACTCCCCCTGCTTGTGTTCCCTCTCTGGCTGTGTCTCTCCCTGTCAAATAAATAGATAAAATCTTAAAAAAAAAAGAAAAAAGACAGATAAAGTCAAAAAGGTTTCATAAATAGTTACGGTTAATAAAGAAATAAAAGAAGTCTGGGTCCCAGAAATACAGATTACTCATAGCACTGGCTGAGGAAGTTACTGATTTGGTATCCATAAGAAAAGAGATACAGTGTTGTGCCCATAAGAGACAGAATTGGACCTGAGATCCTATACAAGGCTGGGGATCTGAAAGGGCTTTCACTGCTCACTGACCATAAGATGTGTCATGAAAGTCTGCCATCTACCCTGGGCACTGGATTGGGGGGAGGGTGTCATGAAAATGCAGAAACTCAAGACTCCCTACATTCTCATGAGCTCCAAGTATAAACTACCTATGAAATCTGAGAGCACGAAGGCAAAAAGTTAAAATAAAAACTGACTGTGTGTAAAGACCTTGGGGAACAGCACAAATTAAACTCAAACTCAAAATATTTTGGGAGGATACTTTCACACCTAGGGAGTAAAGGACACTCAGAGAAAACACAAACCACACCAAAAGGAATTCAAAACCAAATTTTATCAACTACACAACAAAATGAAATTGGACAACATAGAAGAGAAATTTAGTGAAGTAGAAGACAAAATACACGAAACTACAAAGAATGTCACCTAAACATGGGAAATAGGTAAAAGACAGGTTAAGAGACATGCAGGACAGAACAGGAAAGACCCACACACCTTCACTAAAGTTGCAGAAGACTATAAGGGTAGAAGAAATGTAATACTGAAAAATATGTTTAGTTCCTACATTTTGTAGGAACTAAAAGAAAATGTTATTTTCTTTGACTGAAAAGACACAATGAGAATGGGGGAGGAAAGGTAAAAAGAAATCCATACACCAATAAACTGTAGTAAGAACTGCAAAAACCAAAGGCAAAGGGAAATTTGTTTTCTGCAATGGGGCAAAAAAAAAAAAATACTGTTTAGACTGACAGCAGACTTGTACAAAGTAACAGAGGTCAGAATAACATCTTCAAAGTTTCTAAGGAAAGCAGCTATAAATTTAGATTTTAAAATTCTGTAACACAGGTGATGTCTGCAAAAATAGGGAGTTAAGGACCTCTAAAAATCGTCCTCCATAAAAACAAAAAGAACACTAGCAAAAAATTGTCAGAATCGACTATTTGAGTATTATGGAAATATAAGAAAAATCTGCAGCCATCAGCAAGTGTTTATTAAAGAAATGGTCGAATCTCAGTTATTTTATCATGACATAGTCCAATTTCTCACCTTCCCAGTTCTGCAGAAGACTTGACAATGAACTGTCCACAATCACAGTACAGTGAATACAATAATCTAGTAGCCGTTAGAGGGGGCAAAATGGGTTGGAGCGCCTTTGGCCCCATTTCTGGAACTGTCTTCCAACTCTCTAGTCGTTCCCAAGAAGATCTCACTCATAATTCTAAGTTTCCCTGATCTGAATCAAACCTTACCTACTGTGAAATGCCTTTTACTGGGGGTGTTTTGAAAACAAAAAACAAAAAACTACAATCGACTAACACTGCAGCTATCTAAGAGTAAGTAACAGTTGGGCAAATAATAGGCTAACCAAAAAGCTTAAAGGAAAAAGCTGGGGAGTAAGGTGTCCATAGAGGACAGTGAAAAACTCCAACATAATTGCAGAAATCTACAAAGCCATGCACATGGATAGGGTTTTGTGCATACCCAGAGGAGTATACAGTGCAACAAAAAATTGAGATGGTCATAGTTATCACCTCTTGCCAGCACTGACACATCACACTAGTTAGGGCTAAAACACAATTCTGAACTACTTGGCTGGCTGCTGAAGGAACTACCCTAATAACATAGAGCCCCTCAGTAATGAATGACTTTAAAAGTCAAGTAAAGTAAGTAAACTAAGTAAAGTAAAGACTTACAGATTTCAGGGACTTAAGGAAACCTTGGTCAATTACTAGCTCACCAATAAACTAATCAAGAAGACAGATAAAGTCAAAAAGGTTTCATAAATAGTTACGGTTAATAAAGAAATAAAAGAAGTCTGGGTCCCAGAAATACAGATTACTCATAGCACTGGCTCGGCAGGAAGCCTGCTTCTCCCTCTCTCACTCCCCCTGCTTGTGTTCCCTCTCTGGCTGTGATTCTGTCAAATAAATAAAATCTTAAAAAAAAAAAAAA
>PITA01020341.1:0-35159 GCA_004023965.1 Spilogale gracilis
ATAGGTTTCTAGGAATGTATCCATCTCTTCTAGGTTGTTAAACATATTGGCATATAATTGTTGATAGTAATTTTTGATGATTGTTTCTATTTCCTTGGTGTTAGTCGTGATCTCTCCCCTTTCATTCATGATTTTGTTAATTTGGGTCTTCTCCCTTTTCTTTTGGGTTAGTTTGGCCAATGGTTTATTGATCTTATTGGTTCTTTCAAAGAACCACCTTCTAGTTTCGTTGATGCGTTCTACTGTATCTCTAGTTTCTGATTCATTCATCTTTGCCCTAATCCTTATTATTTCCCGACTTGTGTGGGGGGTTGGTTTAATTTTTTGTTGATTTTCCAGTTCTTTAAGGTGTAATGAGAGTTGGTGTATTTGGGATTTTTCAATTTTTTTGAGTGAGGCTTGGATGGCTATGAATTTCCCCCTTAGGATGGCTTTAAAATAGAACAAATAAATCTCCCTAAATAGATTTATGAGCATTAACATAATTCCAGAGAAAATATTATCAAATTATATATGTTGGGCAATAAATAAATAGTTCTGAACAAATTAATTACTTAAGTTGCTATATAATTAAATAAAATAATCATAAATACTATTTTATGTGTGTATACAGCATATGTATCTTTATAATATAGCTGTTTGAATTACTTATTTAAATCTATACCATTTTGATGAATGAGCTCAATCTTCATCATGACTTCTCCGGAAAGTATGAGACACTTGAAAATACTGTTATTAATGTTTCAGGGTCAAAAAAATATATGTAGGGCACCTGGGTGGCTCAGTGGATTAAAGCCACTGCCTTCAGCTCAGGTCATGATCTCAGGGTCCTGGGATCAAGGCCCCCATCTGGCTATCTGCTCAGCAGTGAGCCTGCTTCCTCCTCTCTCTCTGCCTGCCTCTGCCTACTTGTGATCTCTCTCTCTGTGTCAAATAAATAAATAAAATCTTTTATATATATATGTACATATACATACACACACATTCACAATTTACCTACTATCTGTGTATGTGTCTTTTCTAACAAATTATTGTGGAAGAGAACTGATATACACATACATATATAATAAGCCCCTAATTTAGGCTTATTATAATATGAACCAATGGAACATGATTGCTTACTTGTGTAAATTTCAGAAGGTACTGAAAATTAACACAGATAAGCCTACTTTCCTCAAACAGAAATAAATTTTACTGTAGAGATAGACCCTGCACCAACCAAGAAATAAAATGAAGTGATAAATAATTTTGGATCCTTGACCAGAACTATAATGACAAGTTTAAACCAGACAGATTTTCAGAATCTAAGCATGTGCCTAAAAATACAATCTCAGAAATGTCCAAGCCAAAAATAAAAAGTGGGAGAACAAATTCCCAGAGACAATACTCAGTGAAATCTATGTGACAATAAAATTAATGAAACAATAAAATGTTTTTTTCTGGGGCGCCTGGGTGGCTCAGTTGGTTAAGCGACTGCCTTTGGCTCAGGTCATGATCCCGGAGACCCAGGATCGAGCCCCACATCGGGCTCCCTGCTCTGCGGGAAGCCTGCTTCTCCCTCTCTCACTCCCCCTGCTTGTGTTCCCTCTCTGGCTGTTTTTCTCTCTGTCAAATAAATAAAATCTTAAAAAAAAAATGTTTTTTTTCTTTTGTTCTTTCTCAGTTTGTTAAAAGAAGATCCATGATATGGAAACCTTTCACCAGAACCTGATAATCCCTAATATCAGGAATATTTTCTATTGAATTTTTAAAAAATATTTTGCATCAAAGTATTGTGTTTACAGATTTTTTTTAAGAAAAGGAAAATAAATTACCTCTTCCATTCTTCCTCACCTGTAGCTCTAATCCTTACAGAAAACAACTTTAAACTTACATTTTAGTTCATCTAGATTACGCTTTAATTCTTAAAGAAATATCTTATTTGATTAAATATTTATATATAAGTGAAATATATATATATTCATTTATTTATATTTATCAGCTTTGACTTCCTTTTACCATTGATGAAAATGAAGCTCAGTAACATTTCAACCTATTCTCCCCCAAGTCTAATTATATCAGTGTTTTCCCCCATTTCTCTATCAGTTATCTTAGCAAATTTAAACATTATGTGATTAACTTTCTTTTATTTTCAACATTTATCTCTCTTCTCTGTCTCAACAGCTTGTCCATAGAAGCACTGGACATGTGTAGGTTTTCTAATTGTCTAAAAAAGCGCTGAAATTTTCAAAATGAGCATATCAAAATACTATAGTATTAACCATGTAAAATTCTGATGTCTTGTGCCAAAATGTTTGATAGAGCATGGGCTGACTCTCAAGTGTCTGAGAGACAAGGACAGACATTTGCTTTCATATGCAATAATTTCAACTATTGAATATTAGAGATCTTCTTTAGAAAAGTTGCATTTTCCCAAGATATTACAATTTTGGGCTTTCAATGTGCTGTGTGGACAGCTGCTCAGAATTCGTCAGTGAGCAGCCCTATAGCATTTAGCTTCATTTTACCAGCATTCAGGATTGCCCACCTACAGCCCTCAGTATTCTCATTCCAACACTGGCTACTAATCTCTGCAACTCAGGAAATCCTGCCATCCCAGACTTTCCTTTTTCAGTTCTGTAATTTGGATGCAAAGCCATCTAGTTCTTATGTATTCCCATATCTTGATTTAGCTTCTTATTTTCCTGGAATACATTCTTCATTAGGTTCTTTAAAAGGCTTACAGGTAGGGATGCCTGGGTGGCTCAGTTGGTTAAGCGACTGCCTTCGGCTCAGGTCATGATCCCAGAGATCCGGGATCGAGTCCCACATCGGGCTCCCTGCTCGGCAGGAAGCCTGCTTCTCCCTCTCTCACTCCTCCTGCTTGTGTTCCCTCTCTCGCTGTGTTTCTCACTGTCAAATAAATAAAATCTTTAAAAAAAAAAAAAAAAAAAGGCTTACAGGTAGAGAAATTTGCTGAGTCTGAAACTATCTTTATCCAGTTATCACACTTGATTAATATGCTGGCAAGGTCCAAAATAATTTTATCTTCAAATATTGATGACATTGCTCAATATTTTCTATTATCAGGGGTTACCTTATAAGGTCCATTGACATTTTAATCTATGTCTTTTTTTTTTTTTAATTTTTTCAACCTCACAGTTACATATTCGTTTTCAATTGGGTATATTTCCTTCCATTTATCCTCTACCTCACGAATTTGCCTTTGAATGATCCTAACTTCAGTTTAGCCCATTTATTATTTTTTACCTTCAACTATTATATTATAAATATCTATTTATTGTATTTGGTTCTATAACAAAAAAGTCCAGTCACTTTTTATGGTAATTCTCTGGCGAGATTTTTATGACCACTTTTATTTAAGGCACATTGAATATATTTCAAAATGCCCACATTAATTGTTTTGTTGATCTGATTTAGCTACAGGATTTTATTTGTTTTGTTTTTTTTGTTTGTTTTTGGAATTTTTTTTTGTTGTTACTTTTTAATGCTTTTTCTTTGTTTTCCTGTGTTACTCTTATCTCTTTGTTACTATATATGTATATTAACTTAGAAGTAATTTATATAACAATATACAACTTAATATATAATTGATATTTATAATATATTATATAATTATATAGATAATATGTAATTCCCAAATATATATTTAAATATATGATATAATGACATAAAATAATATATTATGTATAATATATTATTATAATATGCGATATATACAATATATAATTTATAAATCTGGGATATATAGTTGAAATTTGTGAAGCATGTTGTTCAACCAGAAATAGAAGATGTCTGAATCTGCCAAGTTCTAGAAACACTACCAATGCTTTTAAGGGACTCTTGACTTGACAATTATTGCGGTGCATATGGGCTTGCTTATTTGCTTTAAATTTTCAAATAGTGTACAATAACTATAAGATGATATAAGTAATACCACTTTAAATCATTATGAGGACTTTAAAAATAGATTGCATTAACACGGATACCCCTCAAATTTAACCTTATTTGGTATATGTATTTATATATAGAGAGATTATTTATAAATATACATATAGTTTTTACATATCACTGACATATTACTTTATAATTGTTTGTGGTTTATGAAAATAATATCATATCACACTGTATATAATTTTCTGATGCATTCCTATTTCCACTTATTATTAAGTATCTAAGATTCAGCCATATTTTTCCCACATAACTATAGCTCACAGTTTTCACTTTTAAATTATGTAGGAATGCATGTTATGTAAAAGTTTATTTACCTTACCTATTCTCATGCTGTCTGACATATGGCTTCTCTTTCTTTTTTTTTTTTTCCTTTTACGAATAGTAATTCTGTATGGCATTTCTGTAACTATTCTCATAGGCATAGCTGGATTTTGTTTATGCTACTATTTAATGTCACATTATATAATCCCATATTGTTTCCTGTTATGGTTTGGATTTCATCCTTTAATTTTTTTTCCCTTTCTTTAAAGATGTATTTATTTATTTGAGAGAGAGAGAGAGAGACCTCAAGTTGGGTAGGCACAGAAAGAGAGGGAGAGAGAGAGAATCTCTAGCAGATTCTCTCAGGACATAGGGCAGGATCTCATAACCCTGACAGCATGACCTGAGCTGAAACCAAGAGTCAGACGCTCAACCAACTGTGCCACCCAGGTGCCCCTAAAAATTGTATTTTTAAACATTAAATCTCAGTATGTCACAAATAGAGTCTTTAAAAGAGTCTTTAAAGAGGTCATCAATTTAAAAGGACATCTTTAGGGCTAGGGCTTTAATCCAGTTATGACTGGTGTCCTTATAAAAAGGGCAATTTGGACATAGAGACATTCACACAAGGAACAGGCAGAAGATAGCCATGTAACTGGACTGAGGTACTTGTAAGTCAGTGACACCAAGGATTGCTGGAAAGCACCAGAAGCTAGAAGAGGGGAAGAAGGATTCTTTCCCATAGCCATGATGGAAAGCATGGTCCTGCCAGATACCTAGATCTCTGAGTTCTAGACTCCAGAACTCTATAACAAATGCTTATTGTTTTAAGCCGCCTAGTTTTTTGTACATTGTAAAAGCAGCCCTAGCTAATTTATACATTTCCCAAAGTCATTGTGCTACATTTAACACCCATCAGCTCTGCATCATAGTTCTCATTATACCACATACTTTTAATACTTAGTTTTGTCAGTTTTAATTTTTATCAGTTTATAAAATGGTATCATATCATGGCTTTAATTTGCATTTGCTTGATTAAAATCCAGTATATTTTTGTCTTCCTTGTTTCACTACTATACACTGGTCATTGTTCATATCCTGGACTACTTTTTCTGGTGGCTCATCTGTCTTTCCTTATGAATCTTTAGAGATACTGTTTGCCAATATGCAATTATTCTCCTTATTTGTAACATGTTTCACTTTATATTGTATTTTACTTATAGAAATGTTTAAGACGGATTGATTTACCAACCTTCTATTTTATGTTTTGTTAATCATTTGTCTTATTTTAGAAATATTTCCCTTACTAAAGATTGCTAAATTACTGGCCTACATTTACTTGTAAATTAAAGTTCTAGGAACAATTTTTGTATGTGTGTCTTTGTGTCTGTGTGAGCTGAGGATTGTTTGGGATAACCAAAAAGATACTGGCTCAGAATTTTTAACTAAAGTTTTTGCATATGTGAAGAAAATTAAAGAGTGACCTTTGTAGGATAAAGCTGGAAATTAATACATCTCCATGTTATCACCCTCCCATTTGGTTAAAGCTATCTTTAGTAATAAGATAATTTGATTAATGCACAGATATGACTTAATATTTTGTAGTTCAAAAGTTATTCTGAAACATGAAGGAAGAAAAGAAGAAACTTGTGATGTTAATTGAAAGACATAATCTTGTCATAATTAAGGCAAAGAATTTTTACCTGCAACCTTCTGGCAGGGCTGAATTAATTTTCACTAGGAAATTTCAAAAGCTTATTTGTAAAGATCATTGATAAAATATTACATTAAATATTAAGGAACTATTTGTTTGCTAAGAATATGTATATTCATACAAGTAAATATGGATATACATCCATATGTATGTGTTTGTGTATCTATATGCATTTGTGTGTGTGTCTATGTGTGTGTGTGTGATCTCAGCAGGCATTTGAGGCATTTGATATGTTGTCCTCTATGTTACCACACCTAACTCCATCATTTTCCTTCCTTTGTATCTTTATGAGCCAAGTATTTATGACTATATTTTCATGTATCTATAATACATCTTTTGTCTTAATGTCACTCCCTTTTGTAAAAAACATTTGAAGAAGAAAATATGGCAAGAGGCAGGGAAGAAGAGTCATCCCAGGTAGCATAATTCCAGTGATTTTCTCATCCATACACAGACTCTCCCTAAAGTCGTTGTAGATTGCTTGATGACCCCTTACCTTTGTGCTGATGGAAGCCACAGTGTCAGCTGTCTCCCCTTGTGACAAAAGCTCTTATGAACTAAAAATATAGTTCATTAGGGTCATTTGAACCCATACTATGAATGTAAAATGTTGTGAGGGGCATTTGTGTCTAGGTCATGTTTCCATGCAAAACATGAGTCCTACTTTATTGTAGAGACTAGTTGCTTTTGTATAAGTAGTCTGTGGATGACTTTGAGAGTGATGTATGTCCTCCTTGCTTCAAGGGCCTTAAAAATAATGATCAATTTTATGGAAATAGCAAATATCCTCAGTCCAAAAGGTGACTTGTTTTCTATTTACTTTTGTAAGTTCTTATTTTCTGTCATTTTGGGACTTGTACTTTTTAAATAACTTCAAATATACATTTCTATCTCAATTTATGATCCACAATTATTTTTTTCAGTTGAAGTAAGTTACCTAGCTTACATTGCCAGAAGCCTGATTTAATGTTTTTTAATCAACTACATTATTATATTATTGATGATCAAATGTTCATAAAATGATGGAAGGTAGTAACAAGTTGATTTTTGTGTTTTTCTATGACCCATTAATCTGATATCCTGATTTCTATATGAGGAAATCCTAATCTTATTTTTTTCTTCCATTCCTCCAATTTCAAACAACAAATCTCCAAGAAAATTTAGTTTCTATTATAGAAAACACTTATCACCAGTGTTTGGGCATTAGGGTGTGGATCATGCTAGTAGAAAAAAAATTCTAGACCTTTTCATAGACAATGATTAAATAAAAATGTATAGTTAGTTTCTAAGTGTGAATTTATAAAATCAGTTTTAATATGATAGTAATATTACAATAACATTATGAAATATTTTATCCTATTATAGTACAGGATTTTCCCTTATGCTGTAAAAACTTAGTGCTAATATTAGAAATCATAGCATCTAAATTCCTTTTGAAGGATACAGATATTTTATTTTTAAAACAAAGATCAATTAACAAGTTAAAAGATAATAACCCACTGTTATTTCTATTTTATGTCAAAAATACAGTTAGATTTCTTATTTTAAATACAAATTGTTGTCTTCCTTCTGGCTTTTTGACACATTTGCATGTTACAAAGTAAGACTAATTCCATTTATTATGAGTTTTTGAATACTTCATTATATTCACCGATCTCTATGGTAGAGATAGATAGATTGGATCGATGGTCCGATCTCTATTAAAAGGAACAAGGACTTTGAGATATAGCTGACTTAGGGCTTTGCCAGAGAAAATATGAGATGAACCTGTAACATTTAGTGATGCCAGATATTAAGGAAGTACTCAAAAAAAAAAAAAAAAAAGTGATGGGGCACCTGGATGGCTGAGTTGGTAGAACATTTGACTTTTGACTTGGGGTTGTGAGTTCAACCCCATTTTGGGTGTTGAAATTAATTTTAAAAAAGTGATGAGAGCATGTTGAAAAGACATCATGAACAACTTAAAAGATCACCCACTGATGAAACCGGTAAGAATTACCACAAAGCAATATATAGGGTATTACTGGATTAAAATATATAGTACAAAATAAATGTTCTTGAGTCCATACTGATAAAAATGTATATTAATATAAATATATAAATGGGGAGAAGGAGCAGCTTTTCCTTTCAAGAGAATTCCAAGTAGTAAATGTGAAAAGAATTAACAAAATAGAAAATCGTCATTAGAAAATCTCAGTATTGGGTGCCTTGGTGGCTCAGTGGGCTAAGCCTCTGCCTTTAGCTCAGGTCATGATCTCAGGGTCCTGGGATCAAGGCCCACATCAGGCTTTCTGCTCAGCGGGGAGCCTGCTTCCTCCTCTCTCTCTGCCTGCCTCTCTTGCCTGCCTCTCTTCCTACTTGTGATCTCTCTCTCTGTCAAATAAATAAATAAAATCTTTAAAAAAAAAAGAGAAAATCTCAGTATTAATTATTGCAGATAAGATCACTTATCAGTACTAAAATTCATGGGCAGATTTTTTGAGGAGAAACAGAATATTTGCATAATCTTAAAGTATATCTTCCACGACATGCATTATTTTAAAAATTGCTTATTAATAATTGAAAAAACTGACAGAAATACCTTCTTAACCAAGTGTTCAAGACAGACTGACATCCGATGCTTCCTGATATGTGATACACTGAGAATAGTTCACTTCTGTGTGCTGTTGACAAAAATGCAAAACTTCAATCTAATCATGAGAAAATATAAGCCAGACCCAGATTGAAAGACATTTTACAGAGTAACTGACTAGTATTCCTTAAAAGTGTCAAGGTCATAGAAGACAAGGAAAGACTGAAAAATTCTCAGAGACTGGAGGGAGTAAGAAAACATGACCACCAAATGCAAAGTGGGATTTCTGAAAAGGCAGAGATTTTATTTATTTATTTATTTATTTATTTATTTATTTATTTATTTAGAGGGGATTTGGGAGGGGCAGAGGCAGAGGGAGAAAAAGAATCTCAAGGAGACTCCATGCTGAGTACAGAGCCAAATATGGTGTTACACATCATGACCCTAAGATCATGACTTGAGCCTAAATCAAGAGTCAGATTCTCAGCTGACTGGGCCACCCAGGCACCCCTCTGAAAAGGCTTTAATGGAAAAGCTGATGAAATCCAAATTGGAATTAGTTATAGTAAAGTGATTAAAATAGCATTTCCCCAAAACTAAAGTAAATGTAAATGTTGGTAAGTCAAAAACTAAAAAATGAGCTTGGTAAATGTTATACAATTAGGTGTAGTGGATCTTGAATTTTATTCCACACTATATCACTACTAGGATCTTGTCTGGTGTTGGAATCAGGGTTATACCGATCTTATAATGAGCTGGGAAGAGTCCTCATTTTTCTTTTCTCCATGAGACTTTACATAAAAATAGAAAATAAGGAATTTTCTGCTTCATGAACGTTCCTTAAAAATATTTGAGCTGCTAAGGGTGCATGGGTGGTTCAGTGGGTTAATCTTCTGCCTTCAGCTCAGGTCATAATTCCAGGGTCCTGGAATCTAGTCCTGTATCAGTCTCCCTCTGCCCCACCTTCCCATTAATGTGTACATGCTCTTTTTCTCTCTCACTCTCCCTCTCCAAAATAAATAAATAAAATATTAAAAAAATATTTGAGGATGCCTGGGTGGCTCAGTGGGTTAAAGCCTCTGCCTTCGGCTCAAGTCATGATCTTAGGGTCCTAAGATCGAGGCCCACATCAGGCTTTCTGCTCAGCAGGGAGCCTGCTTCCTCCTCTCTCTGCCTGCCTCTCTGCCTCCTTGTGATCTCTTTCTCCATGAAATAAATAAATAAAATCTTAAAAAAAAAAATAGTTGAGCTGCTAGTATTTAGGAGGGTAGATCATTTTAAATTATAAATCATGCATTAAATGATATTTAATCAAATATTAAACTATTTAAAATCATACTTTATTTCCTTATTAGTAGGGTTGGTATATTTTTAATTATCTTTAGGAATTAACCAGTTTAGCTAACTAGTTAATTTTATTGACTCTCTAATCTTTTAGATCACTTTTCTGTAGTTCCATTTCTTTAAAATAATTCTTAATACTTTTTGCCCTTTCTCCCCTTTTCATGAACCATTTGTCATATATATTTATTTTGTGAGTTCTTTAAAAAAAACTAACTTTGACATTTTTATTCTCTTGTTTCTATATTTGTTTTCAACTTGATTGCTTTCTGTTTTTATATTAATTATTTCCTTCTTTTTCTTTGATGGTTATTATGACTTTCTTTTCTAGGTGCTTATGGTTAATTCTTAGCTCATGAATTTCAACTTGTCTTTTCTTTGTATAAAAACACATAGCATTGTAAATTACCTTCTCAAGTAGAATTATTTTCTCTGCTCCATGTTTTAATTTCTTTTCATTGCTTTTTCAATTATTTTTAGGTCTCTTTATTTGTATCTTATTTGAGCCATTAGTTACATAGGAATTACTTTTAATCTCCTTTAACTTTTCAGGAATATAACTATTTTGTAGTGATTATTTTCATATTAACCTCTGCCTTAATTGTAATGTGGTCAGAGAGTTCAGTTGATGTTGATTTGTTAAAATTTATTCAAGCATGTCAAATAATTTAATTCTTCATCAAATGGGATTCAATACTTTAGACCACTTAAAAAAATCTGTATTCTCTAAATGGTTTATGCAGATTTCATATGTATATTAATCAAATCATTCATATTATTTTTATTTATTTTGTTAAATATTCCATATATTCCATATTCTCGGTCTGGTTAACTAATCTTTAATTGAAAGCAAATTATTATGGCTATATTTCACATATACTCTAGATCTGATAATAGATAATCATGGTACTGAAGATTTTAACAGGAAGCAACTTTTATAGACATTACAAACTAAATGATGAAATTTAAAAAATTATCCTAACCTCAGTTATAAGTATTTTCAGTGGAGCAGTGATGTTACTTCTGTATTTTAGGAAGCTATTTCTGCTACAATGTAATAAATTTATCATGGTGCTGCTTCTATACAATTTAATTTTTGAAAGAAAATTCTTGGAGTAAATAGGTTGAGTTGGTGATGTTCTCTGATAGAAACATAGTGAAATAGATATTCTCAAAAAGAAGAATCACAGGTGGCAAGGCAAAGAGTTGTGTGGAAAATTAAATAAGAAAAGCATAGTGGAAAAACCTAAATCTAAAAAATAGTGGTGTTGTAGAGAATATTACTTAAAGGAAAGGATGATAAAACAGAGAAGCCAATTTATGAGAGCCAGGTTATGTATGTTTTATTTTAAGTATAATGAGACAAATCAAAGAAGTTCAAAGCTCTGAATAAATATCCATAAGAGCATTGCTTTCAAAATGATATGATGGGGTACCTGGGTGGCTTAGTGGGTTAAGTCTTTGGCTCAGGTCATGATCTCAGGGTCCTGGGATCGAGGCCCGCATCAGACTCTCTGCTCAATGGAGAGCCTGCTTCCTCCTCTTTCTCTGCCTGCTTCTCTGCCTACTTGTGATCTCTTTCTCTCTGTCAAATAAATAAATCAATGAATCCTTTAAAAAAAACACACAAAAATGATACTATGGCTGCAGTGTATAATGAGAGCATCTGAGATTTGATTGGATTTATTCAAGTATAGCTGCTGGTAGATAAGTTAGAAAGTTTCCCATTTATCAATACACAAATCAATATATGATGGCTATTACATTCAAAGAAATAGAATGAGAAAACAATGGCAGAAAAATACAAAGTCCCTGTTTTGCATTACATCCTCATGGTACATATAAATAAATAAGCAAATAATATAATGACTAGCTCTTGCAAATATTATGAAGAATGATTGGAAGGCATTTTCAATAAGGCTATTTTCAGTAAGTTTATTGACAAAAGTTTCTGAGGAAGTCACATTTGAGCAGTCATGTGAAGGAAGTGAGTGAGAGCCATCTGAATATGTAGGAACAGAGATTTCTAGAAGAAACAGCAAAGGTAAAAAGCCAATAGAACGGTAGCCAAAGAATGAGTCGAGAGTTGCTTTCAGTAATATATTACCAAAAATAGATGAAGAGGAAAATGTAAAAACAAACAAACAAAAAGAACAGGTTGAGGCTAACTGGAATGTAGTAGAAGCCAAGTCTTTGTAGGAAGTCTCCTAGAAAACAACTTCCCACTCTGAGGAGACAGAGTTACCTGTGTTAGGTTGTTAGGGCTGCCCTAACATGGTACTCCAGATTGGATGGCTTAAACAAGAGAAGTTTGTTTTCTCACAGATTTGGGAACTAAAATTCCAGGACTGGGGTTCAAGATCAGCAGGTTTGGTTTCTTCTGAAGCCTCTGCTTGGCTTCTAGATGGCCATCTTCTCCCTGTGTCTTCACGTGGTCTCCGCTCCCTGCCTGTGTCCAAATCTCCTATTCTTGTAAGGACACCAGCCATACTGGATTAGAGCCCACTCTAATGATCCCATTTTATCTTAATTACCTCTTTAAAGACCCTGTCTCCTAATGTGATCACATTCTGTGGGACCAAATGGGGGTTCAGTATATGAATTTTGAGGAGCACGGTCCCCAAACACTTACTGTAACACGGTAACAGTGCTATTTTCTCAGATTGATAAATTGCATTGTGATTATGAGAAGATAGTGGGGGGAAGAATTTTATGTGAGGGGAATAGTATGTGAAAAACATAGAGATTTAGGAAATTAAGTTTCGACAAGCAAACTTTGAAATGTCCAGTTTGGTGCAAATCTTTCATAGAAGCAACTGAAGGAAAATACACTGGGGAAGATATACTTAGGCACGATCATGACTAGTGAAGAGGTCTGGGCTTTATTGTATATATTAAGGAGAATTACTTAGGGTTTATGAGCATGAACGTGCTATAATCAGAAGTGTGCTTCAGGTCGATTAATCTGTCAGTAACATGTAGTTTATGATCAGGTGTTAGTACATAAATCTCATTAGCAGTAGAGGTTGTTCCCACTGGAAGCACATCTAGGTGCACTAAGGGCCTTACTAAATTCTTGTTTTGCTGTGGAACAGAGAGGAGTTTGTCCGAATTGAGTGTTTTCACAGTGACACTGTGAAGAGTCTCCTTGTATTTCTCCTACAGACTATCCTTTGTTTCTCCTGTCACAACTATAAATAGGATTCCTCCCCATTACAGCTGATTTCTTGGAATTTTGTAACGTTCTGTCCTTTAGCTCAAATAACCCAAGAGTAGTTAATAACTAAATACACCAAAGGGAAAATAATTAAATGCAAATAATCACTGTATATTCTGGGTTTTGTTGTGATTGTATAAGCAAACACAGGTACCACTCTGTACTCAAAGGTGATCTCTAGTTATTTGTGCAAATGCAAAAAAAAAAAAAAAAAAAAAAAAAAAAAAAAAAAAAAAAAAAAAAAAAAAAAAAAAAAGAAAGAAAGAAAGAAAGAAAAAAAGAATGTGCTCATTTTCAAACCAGAATTCTTAATACTCTTAGAGATTGGTACTTAGTATTTGTAGTATGCACAGACCCAACCCTCCCAAATTCCATTTTTTCCATTCCTAGACCTTAATTTAGTGTTATCCATACCATATGTATTCAACTCACTTATCAGTCAACATTGATGTAGAGCTTAAGATTTAGAATGTTTTCTCATGCACAATTTACTCTTGAATATTCTATTGAGATCTTCCTCTCTCTCTCCCTTTTCTATATATTTTGCAGACACCATCCACCTTCGAGTTCTTGAGTCTTCCCCAGTTGGCACAGCCATTGGGAGCGTAAAAGCAACTGACGCTGACACGGGGAAAAATGCAGAAGTAGAATACCGAATTATTGATGGTGATGGGACTGATATGTTTGACATCATAACTGAGAAGGACACACAGGAAGGCATCATAACTGTGAAAAAGGTGCATAGCATCAGTATAAATAAGCACCTGCCCATTTAGCAATTAAAGATTTCATTATGTGCTATCCACTTACGCATTATCCAGTAGGGGAGTCACTGTCATGCAAATATGATTTATATTGTGCACAAGTATGGGAAACATAAAGCCAAAGATCTGCTTGGATGTTTTGATTGATTGAAACATGAAACCTGGGTTCTTACAAAATTTAAAAGGCAAATTAATAGATGTGTGACTCTATTTCTGAGCCACGTGAAAAAAAAAATCCTCTTATAATAACATTGTTTTCTGAAGAAAAAGGAATTAATAAGTAATAATGGGAATATATCATCACATTTGGAGGCATAAAAAGTAGCATGCTATCTATCCAGATGTATGAAGCAATAATTAGAGTTGCTAATAAAAAGAGATAGTGTATTTTAGAAGATAATTTAATTGTTCACATTTTCCCTTCTGCTACATAAATTAAAATTTTCTTCTAACATATGCTCAGTGATACAGTTTAAAGTAACTAGTGTTTTTTTTAAATTGTAGAGTCAGTACCACCATTATTAAAAAAAAAAAAAAACATAAGGCCCAGTAAAAGTTAGAACCTAATGAAATGTGCTAAAAACTCTATTGCATGAAGTAACCACTGAAACTCTGAGTAATCTCAAAGCTATCCAGGGATTCTGTTGCAAAGGCCAGGGTACACAACCAAAGGTTTTTAAATGGACAGTGACCAACAAAGGAGGAAACAGCTTCTGTTTTTTTTCATGCCTGGCAAATAATAGTAATACAAATAGAATCTACTGTTTATCAGATTTAAAAAAAAAGGAAAGTTGAAGCAATCTGAATCACCAATGCTTTTTTCTGTTAACAAAACATGCCTTTAGTGGAATGAGAGGTGAGGAGCTTGATTTTATACTTGTGACAGTTAAACTACATCAATATTTAAGGTCTGGTTTCTTGTTCCATAATGTAACCTAATTACCAAGTTGCTTCCAAAGTTTTTCTGTTCTCTTTACTCAAGATTTTCTTTATCTTCAATGTTTCATACAACTGTTGAAAGTTTTATATTAGTCTTCAAAATTTTATCGTTTCTGTAGTACCATGCCTTTAAACTGAATGGAAATATCACAATGTAAATGTGAAAAGATAACTGAATTTTATGCTTACAAACAGTAAGTAGTAGCCAACACCTCAGCCCACATGTGCACACATAAACACACACGCAGCATCCCAGCCCATTTTTTTTGTAACTAGTCACCACATTAGAAGATAGATTTTTTTAAAAAGATTTTATTTATTTATTTGACAGAGAAAGATCACAAGTAGGCAGAGAAGCAGGCAGAGAGAGAGAGAGGAGGAACCAGGCTCCCTGCCGACCAGAGAGCCCGAGGCAGGCCTTGATCCCAGGACCCTGAGATTATGACCTGAGCCTCCAGGACCCTGAGATCATGACCTGAGCCGAAGGCAGAGGCTTAACCCACTGAGACACTCAGGCACCCTAAGATAGGTTTTAATATCCTTTTCCTTTGTTCTGAAATATTACACACTGAATACAGAAAAAGTAAAAATTGAGCCCTATCTGAGATGTAAAGGTTATATTACTATTTTTTATTGCTTTTAATGATTTACACTCAATGAACAACCTGACAGAAGTCAACCAGGCTTTAAAAATCACACTGTGACTTGAAAGGAACATATAATCCAATTTCCTTCAGTCTAATTTGGTGATTTATTTATTTATACAGCCACTTGACTATGAGAGCCGAAGACTTTACACTCTGAAGGTTGAAGCAGAAAATACCCATGTGGATCCACGTTTTTACTACCTTGGACCATTTAAAGATACAACAATTGTAAAAATATCTGTAGAAGACGTGGATGAACCTCCTATTTTTAGCCGATCCTCCTACCTGTTTGAAGTTCATGAAGATATTGAAGTGGGGACGATCATTGGTACTGTAATGGCAAGGGACCCAGATTCTACTTCTAGCCCCATTAGGTAAGTATGCCTATGTTTCAGATGAAAGAATGAGAATTAAAATAAATATAGAGATCGTGAAATTCTATTTGTAGCATTTACGTTGTCTCTGAATGTTTTGGGGCAAGGCATGCACAGCTTTATCATTTGGTCATACCTTTTAGTCTAAAACTTAGCTTGTATCATCTGTCTGTCTCTCTAAGGAATTTGTTCTTCTAATCTGGGTACAGATAAAGGGCACCGAGTCAGCTGTTCATTTACAATGTAACCAAATCATTTTATTTGTGTTCTCAGTTATTAAATGGTATGTGAAGTTGAGAATTGTAACAGTTAAAAGAATATAGTTACAGCAATGTTACAATGCAGTTATATTACATTTTAGAAACTCCCCTATACTCCTACCATCAAAGAAGGGAAGGTTTTGTTTCTTTGTTTTTGTTTTGGATGTATCAAAAATATTTTTTAAAATATTACAGCATTCCAGAAAGATCACAGTGATTTCAACTTTTTTTTTTTTTGCTTTACTTTCTTATGGCAGCCTAAAAATGTATGGAATGTGATAAATACACAAATGAGAAAGACTCAAAAGGTTTTATTAACATCTGTTCTTTCATTTTAAAGAAATACAGGTATCTACATATAATATTGACTAGCAAAATGACTGTTCATTTTAAACTGTTAGCACATCATGTGTTTTGGATCTCATTTGCTTCCGTAT
This sequence comes from Spilogale gracilis, assembly GCA_004023965.1. Taxonomy (NCBI): domain Eukaryota; kingdom Metazoa; phylum Chordata; class Mammalia; order Carnivora; family Mephitidae; genus Spilogale; species Spilogale gracilis. The sequence continues at coordinate 16,481 of PITA01020341.1, forward strand.
TCTCAGCAGGTTAATTGTGTCTCCCCCTTCTTCCACATGGACCAGTCAAGTAAGAGTTTGAATGATGGTTAAAAATTTCCAAGCACACTCTTCTCTGATTCCTAAGAATACAACAGCAGAATGTAGAGAATCTCTAATTTTATATGCCATGCTACTCTCACTCAAGTTGAGGTTAGAAGTGCTATAGGTTCTGCCACATCTTCAAGTGAAGTTATATTTCATATGTACTAAAATTAGTGTTTGATTTATATAATTTTATCCAAATTTCTTTTTTGTTTTGTTTTTATTTTTTTAATTCCAGTATAGTTAACATACAGTGTTATATGTTTCAGATGTACAATATAGCGATTCAATAGTTCCATGTATTAGTCAGTGCCCATCAAGATCAGTGTATCTCAAGCTCCATTACCCATTTCACCCACTCCCCAACCAGCTCCCCTCGGGTAACCATCTATTTGTTCTCTGTAATTTAGAGTCTGTTTTGTGGTTTCTCCCTCCCTCTTCTTTTCTTTGTCGATTTGTTTTCTCTCTTAAATTCCACATATGAGTGAAACCATATGGTATTTGTCTTTCTCTGATTGATTTAATTTGCTTAACATTATACTCTCTAGGTCCATCCATGTTGTTTCAAATTGCATAAATATTTTCTTATATTCACATAGAGCATCACAGGTTACATATATGGTAATGATGTACAGCTTCCAGCTGCCAGCGTGACTTCCCCATAATTGCCTCTTCTTCAGGCCATTTGTCTTCACTGAATTTGCTGTACTGCTTGGATATTTTTTTCCTTTGAAGCTTTTATAGAACCAATATACATGTTTAATTTTACCTATTCAATACTTTCTAAGCATTTTCCTGGCATAGCTTCTAAGTAACTTTACAGGCTGTATGATGTGTTCCTGGTTTTAAAGTAGCCTTTTTTTAGTGGAATATAATAAGAGTTTAATTTAAACCCAGTGATGTTATAAAGTAGCATTATAAAGATACTCTCTACACAGGGAAATAGATTTTGCATCTTCTTATAGACTGATGGTTATTATATGTCAAAATATGTCTGTGCATTTTTAAAACAAAAATAAAATATTTAATCAGAAGCAAGTCTAAGGAAAGAACCCATTTATCTATACTATATGATAATAGAATTAATGTTTATTAATGACAATGTCTGTGCCATAAAGGTTGTCATATGAATTAATTTATGCTAACTTGATGTAGAAAATGCAACTCAATATTTTTAGATGTTAATGATAGAACTAAGGGGTTTTATAAAAACTATATGGTTATATATATATATATATATATATATATGTAGGATCAGGGTAAAATAGCTTTACTAATGTACTGTATTTATGGGATAATTTATATAATACGAGGCACATTATAAATTGTTTAAGTCATATTATGGATGTTAATGCAATAATCAAAGGGATTTACTTAAATGTTTGTTCTGGAAATGATCTTAAAAAAGAAAATGAAAATTAGTGCACATAATTTGCCAACAGAGAATTGGAAAATATAATAATATCATGTTTGAAAAAGAACCAGGGTCTCTGTGTGTCTTTAAGATAATTTTGCATAATCCTCTAAATTTTGTCATTAGTTTTAAAACTAAAAAAACACACATAAGATGATTTGACAAGAATAATAATGCTTTACATTGATTTCTATATTGCAATTTCATGTTATGTTTCTATAGAAATAAGAAAACTTATTTGTCAAAATACCAAAGAATTCAGTTGTTCTTTTTTTTTTTTTTCACTTACCAAATATCTGTGGATCACCGTATCAGATGTTAACATATTTCTCAAGAAGTTCTTAGTCTGTTAGGAAAGAAGATCCAGTATGAGAAATAATATTCATTGAGTATTTACTATATTTCAAGAATGACGCTTGGTTTTTTCATGTTTGATTTCCTGTTTGAAATGTAACTCACATTTTGATGTTGAAATGAATTCCTAATAGAATGTGGTAAATGATACATTTTGATGCTACAATTTAGAAATGAGTGGTGAAAGATACATACTTTGGGACAGAAGGAGACAAGTAAGCTTCTACTTTAGGTAATCAGGGAACACTCAAAGGAGAAGGTAAATTTATGTTGAATTTCCCGGTAGTAAAATAATTTTGGGGCACCTGGGTGGCTCAGTTGGTTAAGCAACTGCCTTTGGCTCAGGTCATGATCCTGGAGTTCCTGAGATTGAGTCCCATATCGGGCTCCCAGTTCTGTGGGGAGTCTGCTTCTCCCTCTGATATTCTCCTCTCTCATGCTCTCGCTCTCTCTCTCAAATAAATAAATAAAATCTTAAAAAAATAACTTTGTCAGCTTGAGAGAGATTTTGTGAATTATTCCAGGTATAAAGATGCAGTCTTTTGGAAGCTTATGTGTGAAGGGTAAGACATGTAGTTTAAATGCAAAACTGTATTCATATTGTATTAATAGAGAGGGCTAGGGCTTATTAAGGAGATTTCTTAATTATTGGTCTGTTCCAGTTAGAACTGATTTAAAGTAAAAATCTAAAATAAGCAGTATTTCTTTTTAATTTTTTTTTTTTTTTTTTTTTTTTTAGGTAAGCAGTATTTCAAAGTAAAATCACATTAGCTGTATTGATGGCTAAAGTTGTTCTTCTAATGCAATTTATTCCAAACCCAGCATAAGGATTGTACATTTCAATTGACTTTTTAGAAATATAATTCAGGGTTTGGAACATTAAAAGAGAAAAGAGTTTTATGCACTTAAAAATTATTTTGTAGTATTATTCATGAACCACAATTTAAAAAATAGTATTTCATAAAGTTTTCCTAATCTAAGTGACAGTCAGGGCTTAGAAGAAAATATACCATTATTGAATATTACTCCCGGACTTGTCATCTTTGTTTGTTTTTTTTTTTTTTAATATGGGGCATTAAATATAATTTAGGATTATGCTTGCTACCTCAAGCACTATAAAGCATCTGTAAGCCACTAGGACTGTGAAGTGGCAGGAACTGATAAAGAATATAGCTATCTGAAACTTGGCCTGATCATCTCCCAGAAAATGGGATTTATCCCAACTAAACAACCCGATTGATAAACCTGGTGTTAGGTTTAGAATGGTACCCAGTAGCATGTTTTTAATCAATTTGCAGCATAGTTGGTTTCTTATACATATGCTAAGACTTTATTTTTATTTATTTATTTTTTAAATTGAGACTTGGTGCAAATGTGTGAAAACTCTAACCCCAACTTTTCTGTTTTTAAAACATCTTTAGGGGGCGCCTGGGTGGCTCAGTCAGTTAAGCATCTGCCTTCGGCTCAAGTCATGATCCTGGGGCCTGGGATTGAGCCCCAGGTCAGGCTCCCTCCTCAGCAGGAAGTCTGCTTCTCCCTTTCCCTCTGCCTGCAGCTGTGCCTACTTGTACTCTCTCTCTGTCAAATAAATAAAATCTTTAAAAAAAAAATCTTTAGTTAAAATGTATACATTTTTTAATGATACATGTGGTTAGCAAACTGAAGCTATATGAATATCTGAGTTACTAAACTTCATCATAAATTGATAACTTCCTAGTCTGTTGAAACTAGTGTTGGCTCCAATTTCATCACTATGAAAGAGACTTTGCTTCTGGGAATGCTTTTTTTGCATTCGGTCCTTACAGTAACTCCTTAACAGAATTTTAGCTCCTAGGTAAGACCAGTCAGTAATGTAACAATCTGTAATGCCAATTACTTTGTGGGAAAAAAAAGAAATACTTCCTAGCCAGTTGAATACAGCAGTAGATAGTGATTTAATAAAACAAATACTCAGAAGGCCGTTATTTTGAATGCTGATGCCAGCTCATGCCTTGGGAAGAGGAGAAAGGTACAGATGGGTGGAGGGGGGAGTGTCCTGTACCTGTGTGTGCATATATGTGTGCAAATCAATAAAACAGTCATTCTACATCAGTAATATATATACTCTTATGAAATTATTACATGTTACTTTGTGTATGTTTACATTACACTGTTTTCTCCCACAAAACAATAACACTGCCATCTATTTTTCTTTGCTTTCTATGTTCAGATTTTCCTTGGATCGCCATACTGACCTTGACAGGATCTTTAACATACATTCTGGAAATGGATCCCTTTATACATCAAAGCCACTTGACCGTGAACTATCTCAATGGCACAATCTTACTGTTATAGCTGCTGAAATCAGTAAGATGAATTTTATGTATATAATATTTAACATATACTAGGCTTTATTTCTTATTTAAAATAATTTATTTTCATTACACACATGAATTGTAATTTTAATTTAAGTTTTTAGAAAGGTTCTAATACTACATTATATATTAACTGACTTGAATTTATATAAAAATCTTGAAAAAAAAAAGAATAAAACATTGATTCCAAGCCAAAAAAAAAAAAAGGCTTCTCAACACCTATAATTATTTTCAATACTTTCTATATATACTGCGGGATAGTTATAGGTACCCCAAATCAACATTTAACATTGGCTAATAAAAATCATCTAGAATTGGGCACTAAAGATATTCTCTTTTGGGAAAAAAGAAATGCATATGATTTATTACATAGACACTATAAATTAAAATCTATGATGAATGCTGGATGCATACTATTTAACAACAAACATGTAAATTGGTGTTATTTCTTCCTTTTTTACAGATGAGGAAACCAAGGTATAGGTATTATTCTAAGAATTTTATATTAATTTTCTTCTAGTAATATTTTTACTGACTTCATTTAACAGAAAAGGAACTAAGGCTCTAGAGTTTTGGGTAACTTGCCCAAAGTCACAATGCCAGAATTGGTAAAACTGAGATTTAGAACTAATCATTTTGTTTCTAGATCCAATATTTAATTCTGCAACTAATTTACAAGATTTCATCCAAATAATAATAGTCAGAGCCAGTATTCAAAATAGTATCTGTCTCTAATTGCAAAGTTTGCTTGCCCATTCACAGGACTTGCCACGTAATTTGTGGAGGCCATTATAAAATAAAACGTCAGACTTCTTGTTAAAAAAGGACTGAGGCATTTAACATGGCAACAGCAGAGCCTTAAAATAAGCCTGGGGCCCTTCTTAGAGTGAAGCCCTGTACAATTACACGTGTCTATGAAGCCCCTTTATCCGTTCATGCAAACTTGTTCATGGTCTCTAATTCCTATACTGTGATTTACTAAAATAAAGCAAGTCTTCATTTTAAAAAGAAACATTAACTAGGAACTGAATCATGGTGAAAAATGAAATCTATAAATTCCAGACCCGGATAGATAATTTCCAAATACAAAGCTGGATCTACAAACACACATCAAGGTCACGTTATCTGAAGCCGCCACTCCAGGATTTGGAAGGCAGAGCAATGGGGCTAAATCACAAAAATTCTCAGAAGGACAGAATGAGGCTGGACTGATCATTAACAGTGAATTCAAAGCTTCGGGGTAAAATAATAGATTTAGCTTTCTCCTTAAATCTGGCTCTGAAATAACAGATTAATTCCACCATCTCAATAACCGAGTTTTTCCTTTTCCTTTTTCTTTTCTTTCCTTTCCTTTCTTTCCTTTCCTTTCTTTTCTCTTCTCTTCTCTTCTCTTCTCTTCTCTTCTCTTCTCTTCTCTTCTCTTCTCTTCTCTTTTCTTCTCTCCTTTCCTTTCCTTTCCTCCTTTCCTTTCTTCCTTTCCCTTTCTTTCCTTTTCTTTTCTTTTCTTTTTTTGTTTTGTTTTCTATTATCTATCTCTGTATCACCACAGTTAGATGTGTCTGACAGGGTCCAATCTGATCATTCCAAAATCATGGTTGTTTGTGCTCTCTGCTTGATTCAAGATCCTAATTCAAGCCTAATGAGTTAGGAATTGCATTTTCCATTTCAGATACTTTGAGAAATTTAAGTTCTAAAGCTAGCTGAAGTAATTACAATTCTGTAAAACGCTAAGCCAATTACATTCTTCTTTTTAAGAACTAAGCCTATTTTTTGCTCTTAAGTGAAATCAATTTATGGAGTAACTGCTGGAAATACCTACCTGCCAAGCCACAAGCAGTCAGAGGCCCATTATGCTGTTCTGGGCATTAAATGGATAAGGGAGAGAGGGAAACAGCATATAGGAAACTGCTTTTACTAGATTTGCAGCATGGGTTTGCGGTTAAGTGTGCATTACACCAATCCCTAAGCAGAGCAGAATGACGTTTAAATGTACTTCTTACCAATGCATTTTCAAGCCCTGCCTCTAACAGTTTAATTCTACATTCCACAGCAATATATCACATCATACAGCAAGTACCACCTCAGGTGAATATTTAGTCCATTATACCATGAAATGATTTCTCTTCTTCTTCTTCAAAAATATTTTTTAAATGCCATTTGGAGAATAAAAAATCTGAAATTAAGGTCACAATTGGATCGTAGAAATCTGTTGTAGAAACTAATGAGTTCCCCTCACCACATCTGAAAACTTCACTCTAATCATTGCAATACAGTCTGAGAACAGTAGAGCAAAGTTTATGACCAAAAAACTCCATTTCTGATACCTAGTTCCTTGGGAGTGCAAATTCTTGCCCTAAGCAGGTAGAAAAGATACATCTTTCTAAAGGCTGGGGTTTCTATATAATGATTTAAGCATTCATTTTCTTGAATATGGAAAAGACTGACTAGATCGGAGTGCTTTCACATTATAAGACCCTTTATTGCTGATACATTCTTGTTATAGTAGAGTGGGCCTATATGACAGTGAGAGAAAATCAGGTGGTAAATATGCCAACTACCATTCTGTATGATGCTTCTTGGAATGCTTTATGTTTTTATTTATACAGAAGCTGCAATATCTACCAGTAAAAAGGTTAATGTAAGCACTGTTGTTTGAGTAGGTGACTCTAGGTCTGATGTTTTACAAACACATGTATCCTTGTGGATTTAGCTTTTGATTTGAAGAGACTTTGTATCTGTAAAGAAGCTGGAGAATTTTCATTTTGTGTCAGCGAAAGGACTAACAATGCAGTTATAGATTTGGTATTGTTCTGCCTCTCTTGACTTCCAACAAGAGTTGTATTTATGTCAAGACTATTGAAAGAACATATTTTGCTTATGTCCATTAACTATATTAGATGAAAAAGCCCATGCTAGAAAATATGGAAGAATCATACCTTCCCATTCATACCCATAGCAATGTATAGCTCGAGGTAGGTTGTGGATTTTTTTGTAGGTGAAATCTGGTTATTAGCAAATGGTGAAAAAGAGTGGGATAAAATTGTTTTTCTTTTTTTTCTCCTTTCTCCACTGCTCCCCAAATGTAGTCCTCTTCGGACCTGTGAGAACTGCGAGGATTCTAAGTATGAATGCTTTGTGTGGACTGACATAGCATTAGTTCTCAAGTATTGTAAGAAAATGAAAATGGTCATCCCAGTAATAATAAAGATGATCTTAAATAGTTGTCATGTATTGAGTTTTTACCAAGGAACTAATACTTTGATAATAGCTTCTGACAGGTTTCATGCATTAATTAACCTAATTTTTCAAATGATTCCATAGATTAGAAGCTTTATTTTGATTTTGATTGGGTAAATTCAGGCATTAGAGAGATGGAGTAAATTGGCCAAAGACACAATGAGTGACCTGGTGCATTTCGGAATTCAGGAAGCTCTATTCTACACCAGGGTCTGGACTCTACAACTACCTGACATACTAAGAAAGTACAATAGGCAATACATTAGCAAATGGGAAATCAGAACCTGAGAATGGAATGCATGTGGGTGATAAGACTGGAGAGAAGTGTTAAAGAGAGGATGACTTTGAAAGTTTCTCTAGAAAAAAAGAAGGCAGATAAATACACTTCACAGGGATTTAGAATTCTGTCTGCCTTCCTCCATAATGACTCAACCTTGTAAACGTCCCTGCTGAATAATCAGTTCTTCCACATTATTTTTAAAAGTGCTGATTTCATTATTTTAGTAACATTATAATTACATGGAGACAAAGGAGGAGAAATAAATTATTTTGCATAGTAATAACCTCCCTGTCTGTACATGGCAATATTCTTTATCCTTGTATTTGAAAACCATATAGGTAAAATTAGAAAGTCAGATACATTCCGCAAAGGTAAATAGGACGATCCCTAACCCATGTTAGTAGAGGCCATTTAATAAGATTGCTATTGTCACTCCCTTCATCTGTTATTTCTTCTGTTTTGTTTTGCTTTGCTTTTAGCTACTTACCTCCTTTCTCTTTTTCTATTGATCCTCAGTTTGACTTTGCTGAAGTCCACACAGAGGTAGAACTATATCCAGAGACTAAGCTTCTGATATCACAAAAGTTGATAAATATAACCTGAATTTAAGATGTCAAAACACTCTCAGATACCAATATCAGTGCCTAGAAAAACCCATTTGTGAGATAATTATGACCAATACAAGGGCATCACCCAAGGCTAAGCTAAATAGACATTCATATTTTAAAATTTCATTTACAAATCAAGACAATTTTAATGCATATTTTATGTGAAAACTTTGATGCTCTTGATTTTAGTATTTGTAGCAAAAAGGAACTCATGATTATTAGACATGTTACTATTGTGCTAATTTTGTTATACAAAATTGAGCCTGGATTGTTGAAATGGTACCAGTAACAATTAATGAGACGTTCAAGTGCTTACATTTTCCTGTGAATTTCCCCCCAACTTGTAAAATTAGTAGCTATATATTAAAGTTTCCAAAAGGGGAGTTCGGAGTAGCCATTGGACCACATTTTCGTGATTGAGGTATTCAGACGGGAAATCAGTAATAGTAAAGTGAATAACTTTCACTCTGTAATATAATCGCTACCACTTGGGAGCTAATGATCATGAGCAAGTTAATAGTTTATTTAATATTATTTTTTCATCCAAAAACTCAGTAAAGCTTAATATAATACTGCATAATAAATATTTAATAAATATGTATTAAATATTTGTTCTTATTTTACATATTTGGACAGTAAGGACACAAATACAATATGAACTCAGTTACACTGGATTGTGCTTTTAAAAAGATTTTCCAAAATAATAGTAGTTCTCTTGAGGCCAATAATAACTGAATTTATGACTACTTAATTGGACTCGGTAGTAATTTTCTTTATTGTATTTGCTCATTATGTTGGCAGAATGAATGCAATGCTTATTTTTATGTGAGCACTTAATATCCACGAAATGCTTATATAAATTAAATCTGGTGCACAAATGTGTCTTCCTAAACAAATTTTTCTTTTCCCTTTTCCAGACAATCCCAAAGAGATGACTCGTGTGGCTGTTTTTGTGAGAATTTTGGATGTTAACGACAACGCCCCACAATTTGCTGTGTTCTATGACACTTTTGTATGTGAAAACGCGAGACCAGGGCAGGTGAGCACCCATAGGACTTAAAAGCTTCCAAAGATTTTAATGGCTTGTTAAATGTTTTCCATTCCCCATCTAAAGAAGAATGAGTAAACAGAGATAAAAACACTCATATAAGTCCCAGTAATAAAGTTGTTTTTTTTTTTAAAAGACTGGTATTTTTACAGCTCTAAATGACACTATATCATATTTCACATTTCCTTTGTGAAGTTCTAATGAAAATATAAAATATCATTGTTGACACAAAAATTAAGGTGTAAGAGGAAATAACTTTCACTCTAAATTTTCACAAACAAAACCAGGAAAAAAAACCCCTCTGCTATTTCTCTAGGTAAATATTGATAACTGCTAGAAGAGATGGGAGATGGAAGTTAGGAGAAACACGGAGACAGATACCTGGGATCAGCAAAACATTGCATCAATATTCCAACATATGCAAATGATTTCAAAGTAGGGCTGCAGGACTCACTCCTTAAATTTATATTTGTATTTCATCATTATAACAACACTTAGAGCACTTAATGACTTAGTTCTCCTCCTTTAAAACATTCTTCCTACATCAGCTTTGTTTATAACTCTTTAAGTCTTTTCCTCAGTGGACTCATTTTGTTGTTTGAAAAGCTCCAGTGTATATGGCTGAGAGAAATACTCTTAATTGGTTTGAGTGCTATCTTCACAGAAGGAAGCTGCATGTCATAAATAATAATTGGGAATCAAATGTGTTTTATTAAAGAAAGAGGAGCCATCACAAAACTGCATTGTGTTTTGACATCTTTTGATGCTCTTTATAAACATCAATGTCATTATTACATTTTTATGCAAATTACATTGTAGGATAACACAAATTCTTCCTTCCGAAGATCCTAACAGGAATTCAATAGCCTGTCTATTGTGTGAAATGGCGAAATTGCTGCAATTGGATTCATTTTTTATTTGAAAAATGTTACAGAAATGTTTAATTTGGAATATTTAAATGAAAAAGCTACTTCCGACCTACTTCATAATGAAACAGTGTTTGCCCTGAAAATACCATTCCAAATAGTCCTCTGCTTGGCAGGCTCAGCATGATATAAGTTGAAGCCTTTTCTTTAAGAGATAAATTACCCACTTTACAACTGCTGCATGGTTATTCCCTTTATGGTTATTCTATTTGATTTTTAAGAGATATCTTTTCAGAGCATTTGAGTCATTTTAAATACTGATTTTCAAATGTATTCAAAATATACAAAATAAGGGATTGTGTTTTTTTATGCCTCTTTACAAAAAAAAAAAAACAAAACCTAAATCTGGTTTAGTAACTTTATATTTTTTGGTTTTAAAAACCAGTTGTCATATTGCAGGAAAATAATAAAATCAAAGACAATTTTAATTTAAAAAGTAGCCTATTGGAACAGACTTAATAAGAGTACATGATTAGTGATTTTTGTCTAATTGGCTGAATGTACAATAGTCTCCCATAGTAGTTATTTTTAATAAGATCAGTTTTTTAATGTCATTTTGGTCTCTTGGCTGATAAACGGTTGCTTGAACTAAGCCGTTACACACTCAGTGATGGAATTCTAGGTTACAACAGCCTGGCAGGCAAAACCGAGGGAGTTATTGAAAAAGTCCTTCACTGAAATGTCCTTGAAGTTTATTTGTTTAGTCTGTCTCCCATCCTTCTAGGGAAGTAGGAGCTTGTCAAGACTTCTGGGTGTACTTCCCTTATTTACAGAGTATTTCAGCTCACCTAATTCTCTTCTGAATTAAGTACTGTTTTAAAGTAGCACTTTGAAGGACAACACAGGAAATGATTCCATCTATTTTTTACGTGTGGACAAATGAGAAGACAGATAAAGTTAGTTGCCATCCCCTCTTCTTTTTCTGCCTAGTCCCTGCTCCAGGGGTAGAAGACTTTGACCCTTGGAAAAGATGCAACTTGAAATTGATGTAAATTAACTAACAGTCCCCTCTTGCACTTTGAACTAGGCTACCTGACTCCCCATCTTTTCCACCTCAGAAAGAGTCTCTTGGGAGAAGAGAGGAGAGAAGACTGGCTGTTTCATTTTTCTTTCATTTTCCCTTATGCACCCCTCACTCGTCTTCAGTCAATAAAATATATTTTTATAATTTTAATCTTTATAGGAAGGAAATAGTTTTCAGTCTCCCAGATTTCCCAGAGAGTCTCCCCAGGGAGGACTGCTGCTTGTATTTACCCACAGATTGTATGTAAGCTCTACGCCTTTGTCAGACCCCAAATAGCCCATTACATATTTCCATGGACCAATGTTTAGTTACTTACCTATGAAAAAGCTAAAACACTAAAACTTAGTGATCAGTTTTTTTACTTTAATATCTTAAAATCCCTCAGTCATCCCACACTCCATTATGGTATGATCACTGAAAACACCCTCCAGTTTATTTGAGATTATTTTAGAATAACCTAGTAAAAATACAAACCAATTATATAACTGGTAAGGAGATAAAATATAAATGACTTATGTGTCTACTCTTCATACATTCAAATGAATACTGGACATCACCAGTGTTTCCTGCCCCCCATTGTAGCAACCTATTTTATTGGAAATGAGTCCATTATAGGAATAAAATTGAGACTGTGTATATAGAGAGACCAGGGAGGTGGTTTTATCTCCTTCGTGTTGCCAATTTCTGATTTCTATTTTAACACATATGTGTATACGGTACATACACACATATATAGTACATATACTGACACAAATAAACAAATATATACCAAAGCAAAATATGGTTGATCCTTGAACAACTCAGGAGTTATTTATTTAATAACATTTAAGAAAATGTATCCATGAATTACTAATTTTGAAACCAACAATGCTATCATCTTTTATTTAAATAACACTTTAATTAAGAATTTTTGTATAAACCATTAAAACATCTTATATATATATATATATATATATATAAGGATGTGGCCATTTTGTTCTCTGAAATGTATTATTTTGGTTTATAAGCATAAACTGAAACTGTAATTTGTTGAAAATGCATATTTATTATGAGACATTGTATTTTTAATTTTAAAAGACCATTAGTTCTACTTTTAAATTTCTACCATTTTGTACCTATATATGTGCTACTATAGTAATCTTAATGATATATATATATATATATATATATAAACATAGAAGTTTTATTAAGTCTACTACCTTTCTTGATGCTGTTTCATTTATGTCATTTTTCTGCCTTCAACTTATTCTTACAAATCACTATTTAAACACTTTTAGACTGCTCAACAAATAAGTCAATCAAGAATGATTTTGTAACAGAATCAATACCTCTTAAAGGGTATTAGCTAACACTTTGTATACATTTTTCTCTTTAATTCCTTCACATATGTACCATTTTGGGTTTTGTATTGGATGGGTAAGCCATTAGCAATAAATCCTTGCTTTCTATTTAATCTTAAGTTACATTAAAATTACATTAAATAAGTTATGTTACATTTCAAAATATATCTTAAAATTACTCAAAGTTTAAATGACTTTTTGGGCTGCTATCTCCTAGGTGATAAATATTTACTTTGTTTGATCTAATGATATCTCATATTATTTTGAAATAAGCAGCTAGAATTGTAATTAAATAGGGAATAGCTGAAATATATCACATTTTTATTTTTATAAATTTATTTAAAAGAAAACTAATTGAATACAGAAAGATTAAAATAATTCTTTTTTATAGTTATTTAATATTTTAGACTTGAATTCTTTTACACCAACAAGACATTAATAACAAATATTTTATCAAATACCGACATCCTATTAAAGAAGTCAATGCAGTAAAGCTTTCAGTTTCCTTTCAGTTAAGCATAAATTTGACCATTTATGTACGTATGCAAATTTAACAACTTCTGAAGTTCTCTTACAAAATTAAGATATGCAAAAATTATATAAAATGTTGTTATACATATAAGTTAAGGACAAATTGGATATATATGCAAAAAAGTACATAGCCAGATGTTACATATATGTTATGTTTTATGTTTTGTTACCAGATAGCTCCTTATATTGTCTCTTACCCTAAAATAAATCAGAGATGATTATAAAATAACCATTTCCCATGTTATACATATATTGAACTAAAATATAATTTTATTAACAGTGCAAATAAAGTGAATGATTACTATAAAAGTAGAACATAATCTTTCTTTCCTTTAAAAATTTTGCATAGTATTATCTATGAAATCTATACATTCTTTGAATAGTTTTCACGTTTGATAAGGAGAAAAGCCATAATCACAAGACTTTTCCAAATTTTTCCTCCATTAGATAAACTTTTCCAGATCAATGTTTAAATACATATGAGGGACGCCTGGGTGGCTCAGTTGGTTAAGCGACTGCCTTCGGCTCAGGTCATGATCCCGGAGACCCGGGATCGAGTCCCACATCGGGCTTCCTGCTCGGCAGGAAGCCTGCTTCTCCCTTTCTCACTCCCGCTGCTTGTGTTCCCTCTCTGGCTGTGTTTCTCTCTGTCAAATAAATAAAATCTTAAAAAATAAATAAATAAATAAATAAATAAATAAATAAATAAATAAATAAATAAATGAATAAATACATACATATGAAATAACCTACTCATGTCAAATGCTATATCTAAATTAATAACACTGCAAAGAATATAATGTTATCATTTATTATTTGAAGAAATGGATAATATTTAGGAGAAATTGAGAAGGAGGGAGAGGAAGAAATAGAGACAGAGAGAAACAGAGAGGGAGGGAGAGATAGAGACTTTGTTAAAGTCAAAGTAATAAAAAATGGAATAAAATAAAGATTCATGCACAAGGACAAGGAAGAAAATAAATTGCCTTTAAATTTAGACAAAATCAAATGTTGAAAATTTGCATTTTGTAAATCAGATTATACCCATAGAACTTTGATAAATATGAATTTTTCTCTTTTCTGCAGCTAATACAGACTATAAGTGCAGTAGACAAAGATGACCCTTTAGGTGGACAGAAATTTTTCTTCAGTTTAGCTGCTGTCAATCCAAACTTCACAGTACAGGATAATGAAGGTAAATTTTTGAACGTTGTCATTATGATTTCAGGTAACATTACCAAGAGCTTTTCTCCAAAGCAACAATTAACTACATTTATTAATTTATTGATCTGTGTTACAAAATGTTGTTTTCATCAGATATTTAATGAGATATGAATTTCTTGCTTGACTGTGTTCATTCTCTTAAATTTCAAAACCATAAAGATGTAAAAGAAGGTTCAATATGAGTATTAGTGAAAACATTGAATATTCAAAACATTAGAAAGGCTGGAAGTAATCAGACACATGGGATAGAGAAATGAAGGTTTCAGTGAGACCCTTATGCAAATTTCAATGAGATTTAGCAGCAGCATATTCACAAAGCCAAAAGGCGTAGAATATGGGTGAGAAGAAGCATCCGTGTAAGTCTGTGAGGGGTTTAACTGCAAAAGCAGTTGCAAGGGTAAGATACACTATACTTCTGGGTAATATGCAAATTTTATAATGTCTCTGTGATAAAAAAAAACAAAAACAAAACAACACTGGAGTTATATTTCTTACATTCCCAAAGAGGACAAAAACATATTTTAGAGGAAAAAATATGAAAATGGTCACTATTTTTAAAAAGCTGAATAACTTTATTCTTTGAAAAATATATATGGTAGTTATTTTTGTCTAAACAAAAGTGTATAGTTAGAGCCTGTTTCCCCTTAATAAATTTATGTTAAACTAATTGTATCAGCTGATCTTTCTTAAAAAAAAGTCATACTTGTCTTACAGTGAGGGCAGATAAGGTTATTCTTAAAATACAGTTAATAACTACATTGATGTATTTATAATAACTTCATAACAGTATATATCCACTGGCAGAATAAGATTGCTATATCACCTTTAGGTAACTTTCAGAATATCAGAAAGAAGTTTAAGATAAAGGATAGTTTTACATTAACTCAATTATTGTTTGACATATTTGATATGGCAGATACCACATAAATTGGTTGAAAAGAGGACACCCACTAGTAACATCTGTTTATTAAATCATAGTTTCTGAAATGCCTCTTTTCCATTCCTCTGATCACATAAATTATTGCAATGTGAAATATTCTCAGAGAGTTGACAGATATGATACAGACGTCCAGTTTCATCTGAATATCAACAAAACAACACAGAATATTTTATTTGCTGAATCTGGGATCCTAAATATAGAACTTAGATTGGACATCCTTAGTACTGATTTGACAATATTTCACCTCTTTCTAAGTGCATTTTAATTTGTTTTATGTTCTGTAAAACTGAACCATGGATCCCAACAAACCACCTCTCAATTTTAAAAAAGTAATAGAGACTTGAAAGAGTGTTACCTTACCACAACATCTCACAGTTACTAGGTAAGCACCTTAAGGTGAATCTTATTTTTTTAACTTTTCTTTTTTTAAATTATTTTATTTTTTCAGTGTTCCAAGATTCATTGCCCATGCCCCACACCCAGTGCTCCATGCAGTACGAGCCCTCAGTACCAACCACCAGGCTCTCCCATTCCCCCACCCCTTCCCCTCCAAGAACCTCAGTTTGTTTCTGAGTCCAAAGTCTCTCATGTTTCATTTCCCTCCCCGAAATACCCTACTTCCCTTTTCCTTTCCTGCTCCTACTGTTCTCTTCATTACCTCTTATGCACCACAAGTAAGTGAAACCATGTGATACTTGACTTTCGCTACTTGGCTTATTTCACTCAGCATAATCTCTTCCAATCCGGTCCATGTGGCTACAAAAGTTGGATATTCATCCTTTCTGATGGAGGCGTAATATTCCATTGTATATATGTACCACATCTTCTTTATCCATTCATCTGTTGAAGGGTACCTTGGCTCTTTCCACAGTTTGGGGATTATAGCCATTGCTGCAATGAACATTGGGGTACATATGGTCTTTCTTTTCACTGCATTTGTATTTTGGGGGTAAATACCCAGTAGTGCAATTGAAGGGTCATAGGGTAGCTCTATTTTTAATGTTTTAAGGAATCTCCACACTGTTTTCCAAAGTGGCTGTGGTATAAGAGAATTGTCTAGTTTCATTCTTCTATACACAGCTTCTATACGCAGCTGTCCAATTTTCCCAGCACCGTTTATTGAAGAGATTGTCTTTTCTCCACTGGATATTTTTTCCTGCTTTGTCGAAGATGATTTGACCATAGATTCATGGGTCCATATCTGGATTCTCTACTCTGATCCGTTGGTCTATTTGTCTGCTTTTGTAGTGCCAGTACCATGCTGTCTTGGTGATCACAGCTTTGTAATAAAGCCTGAAGTCAGGTAACGAGATGCCCCCAGCTTTGTTTTTCTTCTTCAGCAATTCCTTAGTGATTCAGGGTCTTTTTTGGTTCCATATTAATTTTAGAATTGTTTGTTCCAATGCTTTGAAGAATGTTGGTGGAATTTTGATGGGAATGGCATTGAAAGTATAGATTGCTCTGGGCTGTATAGACATCTTAACAATGTTTATTCTTCCAATACATGAGCATGGAATGCTCTTCCATCTTTTTGTGTCGTCTTCAATTTCTTTCATGAGTGTTCTGTAGTTCCTCCAGGGCAGACCCTTAACTGATTTGGTTAGGTTTATTCCTAGGTATTTTATGGTTTTTGTTGCTATAGTAAGTGGAATTAATTATCTTATTTCCCTTTCTATATTTTCATTGTTAGTATATAAGAACACAACTGATTTCTGTGGATTGATTTTGTATCCTGCCACATTACCGAATTGTTGTATGAGTTCTAGAAGTTTGGGGTAGAGTCTTTTGGGTTTTCTACATAGAGTATCATGTCATCTGCAAAGAGAGAGAGTTTGACTTCTTCATTGATAATTTGAATACCTTTTATTTCTTTCTGTTCTCTGACTGCTGTTGCTAGGATTTCTAACACTATGTTGAACAATAGTGGTGAGAGTGGGCATCCTTATCTTATTCCTGTTCTCAGAGGGAAGGCTGTCAGTTTTTCCTGTTGAGAATTATATTCACTGTGGGTATTTTATAGATAGATTTTATGAGGTTGAGGAATGTTCCCTCTATCCCTATAGTTTAAAGAGTTTTAAACAGGAACAGATGTTGTGATCTCTCCCCTTTCATTCATAATTTTATTTATTTGGGTCTTCTCCTTTTTCTTTTGAATTAGTTTGGCCAATGGTTTATTGATCTTATTAATTATTATTATTTTTATTGTTACTAAATTTTTTTCCAGTGTTCCAAGATTTATTCCCCATTCCCCACACCCAGTGCTCCACGCTTTAGGTGTCCCCAGTACCCACCACCAGGGTCTCCCATCCCTCCACCCCCCCTCCCTCCAAGTCCCTCAGATGTTTCTGTGTCCAAAGTCTCTGTTATTTCCTTTCCCTCCCTAGACTACCCTAATTCCCATTTATTTTCCTTCTCCCACTATCCTCCAGGGTACCCATCATGCACCGCAAGTAAGTGAAACCATGCGATACTTGACTTTCTCTTCTTGGCTTATTTCACTCAGCATAATCTCTTCCAGTACAGTCCATCTTGCTACAAAAGTTGGATATTCATCCTTTCTGATGGAGGCATAGTATTCCATTGTATATATGTACCACATCTTCTTTATCCATTCATATGTTGATGGGCACCTTGGCTCTTTCCACAGTTTGGCGATTGTGGCCATTGCTGCAATGAACATTGGGGTGCATATGGCCCTTTTTTTCACTACATCTGTATCTTTGGGGTATATGCCCAGTAGCGCAATTGCAGGGTCATAGGCTAGCTCTATCTTTAATTTTTTAAGGAATCTCCACACTGTTTTCCAAAGCGGCTGCACCAGTTTACATTCCCACCAACAGTGTAAGAGGGTTCCCCTTTGCCGCAGCCTCTCCAACACTTGTTGTATCCCATCTTGTTAATTTTGGCCATTCTGACTGGTGTAAGGTGGTATCTCAGTGTGGTTTTGATTTGAATTTCCCTGATAGCTAGTGACGCTGAACATTTTTTTCATGTGTCTGTTAGCCATTTGTAGATCTTCTATGGAGAAGTGCCTCTTCATGTCTCTTGCCCATTTTTTGATGTGTTCATCTTCTTTTTGGGTGTTGAGTTCTTTATAGATCTTGGATACCAGCCCTTTGTCTTTAGTGTCATTTGCAAATATCCTCTCCCATTCTGTGGGTTGCCTCTTTGTTTTGTTGATTGTTTCCTTTGCTGTACAGAAGCTTTTTATTTTGATGAAGTCCCAGAAGTTCATTTTCGCTTTTGTCTCCTTTGCCTTTGGAGACATGTCTTGAAAGAAGTTGCTGTGGCCGATGTCAAAGAGGTTACTGCCTATGTTCTCTTCCAGGATTTTGA